>FLMG01002276.1:0-15445 GCA_900088475.1 Hyphochytrium catenoides
GCTGCACGGGTCAGGGCGGTGATTGGCGGCATGGGTCGCTACGCAGTGTGGTTGGGGAGCTCCAACTTCCCCCTACTTGCTGGTGGTTGCGTTATAACCTTCAAGCAGACGACTTGGAGCTCCCTTCCCTCTGTGGACCCATGAACAGACAGCCATGAATAAGTCCAACAACCACTTCGGTGGGTGATCCAGAACCTCCTTTGGCTTGGAACTTTGTTAGCAGGTACGACGTTTTAGAGACTAACTTTGGGTTGTTCGTAGGTGGGGTTGCGGCCCCACTCCTGCCTGGTCTGGCTGTCATGGCAAGACAGATGAACCATCTTCACAAGATAGTAGTCTCATGTGCCTTGTCATGCCAGCCAGATCCGGCAGGGGTAGAACTATAACTGCTTGTCAATGATTTCTTGATAATGAACAGCTATCTACAAGTAAGAGTGAGTTTAGTTTACGTCTTCTAAGTCTCATTAGTAGACTAATATTATTCAGAGACTACTTGTTGAGGGACAGCGACTTTTATTGTCATCAAGTGTTTGCTGCAACTTCTGTCATCATCTCCTCCCTTTTGTTGCGTTTTGCGGCGTTCCCAGCCTTGTCCTTGACATAGTTGGCCTGGCCTGTGAACGAACTATGCTTAGCAGTGATGGATACCAGAGTCATAGTTCTAGATCTTCATAGTTGTTAACGTTACATTGTATCTTTGAGCGTCTGATCGTATCGAATATGGTCCACGGCAGCTATCATCTGCTATTTACTCTGAGGCCAACTTTGCATTAAGTCTCCTGGCTTTTTCCATAGCCTTTGCGCAGCCTGGTCCTGTTACATATATATGGCCCATCAAAGGCTGGATCTGTTATGTAGCCCATTAAAGAGGCTCGTGATGAGATGATCTGAATAACCTCGCTCCGTCCGTGCACAGAACCTGGATTAGGAGCGACCACAAGAATATCAGGCAATGCAAAAAGCCCTCATCTCTGTCAACTGATAAAGGAGTGAAGACGAAGATGCAAAGTCCCTCCCAAGATCAATGAAAGTCCCCTGACTCAGACTTGACAAACACATACACTCTAAATCGTCGCTTAGTGATCAGCGAGAATGGAATGTCGAGAACCCTTTTCCTCCAGGGTTTCCATGGCAAGAGATACTCTTCTCCTTGATTCCTTGTCCTACTTACTTTTTTCATTACTTTCTCGAGAACTTTGTTCTTACTTCATGAACATTGGCTCTTTCCGACTTTACTTCTTCCGTTCCTCCTGACCACCAATCTCAGATGCCGATTCTCTTTTCCGAGACCACGGATCTCTTGATGACCATTCAATGATCTCTAACACTCTCTGCTCTCTCTTCCTTAGAGTGTTTCTCTCTCCGTTTTCTCTCTTGCATATCGACTTCATAGTTTTGCATATTTAGGCATTATAGCACCTAAGGACTTCTAGTCGATCAAGCTCTCCTCGAGCTCATAATCTTCATTAACCTCATAGTGCTATTTGCACCACAACGAAGAAGAGCTTCCAACCAACCTTGTCATCTCATCAGGTTCTTAATGGCCTACTCTTCTTTTACCAGACATCTACCATCATCATGGACTCCTCCACGTCTTCCCTCTCCACTTCCATTGAGAAGCTGACAGGAGCTGCAAATTACTTTGAATGGGAGCAGCACATGCAACTTCTACTAATGAAGGCGATCGCTGGGACATCATTGTCGAGGACGAAGTTTATGAGAGTTCATCTTCTGCTTCTGGCGAAGGTGGTGCTTCACAAGCAGAAGCATCCCCTACACCCTATCTCACTCAGTCAACTAGCATGTCCATTGTTAGGAAGCGGAACAGAGCCTTCGCTCTCATGGGTCTCTGTATGAGCAATTCTCTACTCAGCTACGTCCGTGCGCAAAACCAGATCCATCCTTCCTCTGGAACAGCCTTCGCAGGAAATACGAGCGACCAACTATAGCCCCCGCCCTGTACCTACAGGAGGATCAGTTTGCATCCATTCGTCTGAAGAAAGCGGGGACATGCAGGGTACCTGATCAGGATCCAAACGGCGGTGGACAAGCTTGAAGGAGCATTGTTCCCAGTATCGGAGACCACGCAAGTCACTAGAGTCCTCGAAGGCTTTCTTCCAGAGGAAGAATACGACTCGCTGGTCCCGAGCGTTGAAAGAAAAGAAATACTGACGCTGGATGAGGTAACTAACTTCCGGACCAATCTCACATCAGGCTGACAAATGTTGAAGTCAAAATCATCGCAATATGAAAGACGACCACACCCTGTAAACGGGATCAACCAACCGTTCTCCTACCTCCCCGTCTTCCCAACCTCAACGCCCGCAGGACTCAGCCCCCAAGCCCTGGTGCCGCTACTGTAAGAAAGCCAATAATCAAACCATCAATAAGTGCCGAAAGAAAAAGCTCAGCGATCAGAAGCGTCAGCAGCAGCCAGATCAGCCAGGCAAACTAAGCCTGGACAGCATCCACGTGCGATTCAAGCCGAACCACGACCCATCAGAATCGCTGACAATGGCGTCGTCTTCGATACTGGGGTCGGTAGCATCCATCTTCGCTCGACCGTCTCGTTCGATAACGAGCTTCAACCCCGGGAAGTTATTCTGACAAACGTCCTCTACATCGAGAACTATCCCGAAAATCTCTTCTCTGTCTCTCAAGCCTCTTCTAAGGGCTACCTGCCATCTCATCATGGAAAACATAGGATCAATGACCACCTCAATCTCTATAATACGAATTCTTAGCCACCCGACAGGTAATCACTTCTCTCTTGCCGCAGCCTCGCCAAAAAAGAGTTCATCCTGTATTACTTCTGGAGCATAATTGGCCCGTACTTCGCCAGTGGCGTAGCTCATCGCAGTTCGTTAGCAGGAAACCTAATATTCCCCTCGGATATTCAACCTTCGTTAGCCTGATATAGACAAGAACAGTAGTAGATGACGGTGGGTTTGCGTATGCTCTGCCTGAAACAGTCGTGGGATTAACCAAGACTGTGCCCCGGATCGAATCTGCAGACTGACTAATTGATCTCTGAAGCCCCAGTGAGCTTCAGATATCTGCCGACAATTCCCCATATCTGCCAACATTCGATTTCTTGAGTATGGCAATCTCGATGAAAGAGACATAGCAAAGCAAGTTGCCTTACTCTGATACCATTGAACCCTGGGTTCTAGGATATGCCGGTCATTAGCGCCTCTCTCGTAACTTCCTAAAAATAACAACAAAGTGCTGAAATATCGCCAATATTTGATGCAAGGAGCTCTCCCGTAGACGTGTGAGCGGTGAAACACCGTGCAATCTTGCCCTCACTCCAGTGGAACAACGCAGAGAGTATTTATGGAGACTCAGCTTTGCCCGTAAACATCTCAGTGCCATTGTCATCCTTCTTCTGAAACAAGCAGAGCATCAGAGCGAAGCGGAAGACAAGGTCAGGAGCTCAGAAGCGAGAGCGACTTTTGAAACGTAGAGAACAGGTCTGTCAGATCCTCCCATTTCAAAAACAAGGAATTCTTGCCAGGCGAAAGACCGCATGCATGTATTCAGTCCAAGAGAAGATGCTTCTACTGAGGCTATAGCCTCCATTGCATCTTGGCGGCGGTTCGTCGTCGTCTCCTCGCTGCTACCTCTTCTCCTCAGCCCATGGCTACTACACTGCATGGCCTAGGCCTGCTCAATGATGAAGGCCACATTCGTTCACCTCCTGTTCGAGACGCTGCAGATCGGATCGGCGTTATCGGGATCCTAACCACAGTGATTGAGCTGCGTGGTTCTTGCGATGGCGCGACCAGCGCGGCGACATCGTTGGAGGCGGCGCTGGGAAGCTCATAAGTGAAAGTGTAGCACCCATCAGGTTTTATTCTTCTACCTGACCGAAGATGGAAGGTAAAATTTCCGAAAATAACTGTCACAATGCCTCAAAGAGAGGATATGTAAGTATGTGCTTAGGCGCTGCTTTGCTAATGCCGATATTATCGGAAACTAGTGGCGGTAAGCACGAATCAACAGGCCGATTGATGTCGACACTGTGATGATGAAGAAATTTCTGCAGCTAAACTTGGCAGTAGTAGTTGGTCGCAGATGATGTTGTTGTTAGCTGCTGTTCGTGTACTCTGACAGAAAGGCCTAAGAAGGATTCTGCGATTACTACGCTGCCCGCGAAATATGGAAAGATCAAATATCTCTTCGGTATAAAAGTAGCGGAGTGCCTCTGGAACTAAGCCTAACATTTATTCTTTAGAGGAGACGAGCTTGGGATCGTGGGCTAAGACAGTTCTTCTTTTCCTGTTCTGTTCGCTCGGACGGCAGATTCTGCGATAATCTTAGATGGATCACCGGCAGTCCTAGCAGTCAGAGCTTTTCTGTCATCCCGGAGCTTTCTTCATTGAAGCGGCGGCAGGGTAGGAAAGAAGATCAGAACCTTGCTCCCAACACAGGAAGGCCAAGCAGCTCTCGCATAATGTTATATAGAACTTGACGCCTTCGTCACGCAGCAAAATTCTTCGTCGTGCGAGCGCAGCATGATATAAGAGAGCGAACGGCAGTGGTGATACAGCTAGGAGCTAGTTTCTCGCAGCATAAGACCGAACTGCTAACCTTCCTTTAGCCAGCACTACCCTCTCCCATCTCCTTTCCTTCTCAGGCCTTCCTCCTTCTCCTCGCAGCTCTTATCCTTGCCTCTAGAGAAAGAGGGGGTTGATTGTGATAAATAAGAGGTATGCCAGCTTCTAATCCAGTGCGCATGCTTGAGGGGGTTCCAACCGTTGCATAAGCAAGCGTAGAAATAACAGATAAATGCGGAGTCGCAGCACTTGAGAGCAGCCAGAGGGAACTAATAGAAAGTCAAACGACTACAGCGTAGGGTGTCAAAGAGAGATCAGTAGAGAACTTTCTTGTTGGTCGGCAGGACACGCCGATAACTGTTATCGGTACATTGCTAGCGCTTTCTAACGGCAAAATGAGGCTCTTAGCTTGCTGGGCGGCGCTCGTCCTCAGCCTAGGAACTGTCCTGAACCAGGTTCGAGCTGATGGTGTGATCGATGGGGTGCAATGCGAGACCACAGAACTCTCCTACAAGTTTGCCAATACCACGGTGAAAAACCGCGTCTGCAAGCCAGGCACACTAAAGCTCAGCAACTATCACGTCGCCGCCTTCGCCGCTCAGGATGTTGTGGCAAGAGGCATCAGCGTCTGTGACGCCACATTTTTTGGCACGCACAACAGGTAATTATTTAACTGATGGGCAGGAGCTTTTTGCTAATCCCCAGGTGTCAGCGCTAACCTCGTGCCTGTCTACTCCTTCATGCAGCAACATTAATCAGGCGGCAGGGTTTGGCAGCTGGGATGCTCTTCTTTCGGATGGCATTGGGAAGGCACTGAAAGATCCCACTATCTCTCAACAATTGTCACAGCTTCTACGGCTTCCTATCAGCAGTTTCCTCCCTTCTGACTTTTTGGTTCAAACATCCAACCAGGCTTTCAGCGTGGTTGACCAGCTCCGCATGGGGTCGCGCTTCCTGGAAATTGATCTGCACGACGTAGATGGCAAGATTCGCCAGGGCCACTGCAACTTTATGTCTCAAGAGCGCCTCGATATCATCCGCACGCAGCTGGCGCCTCTCCTTCCCAGCGTCACGAACATCCTTAAAAATGCTAACAAGGACGCCGCAGACATCTTTCAAAGTTATATCGTGAAGGCGCTCCTGGAGCCCCAAGGCAATGTCACGCTTATCGGATGCAAGCCAGGACTTAGTGGTGTGCCCACAGATAAGCAGCCTGAAGCCCGCGATGTCTTTGATGATATCAACGCTTTTCTGAAGACGAAAGGCTACAATGAGACAGTCCTACACATCTACATCAACTCAGGGGGCGCGGGAGAGACAATGAAGAAGATTCGTGACATTCTCAAGGACAAGATGGAGAAGATCGCGTTCACACCTGAGCAGTTTGTTAGAGACTACGGCTCCAACTGGGCGCGAGTGACCTCTGACAGACTCTTGGCGGCTGGCAAGCGGGTGTTCTTCACTACCAATGTTGATTTGGCGTCGGTGGCTCCTGACGTGGCCTCTTTCATGTTCATGACGACCAGCCCAAACCCCACAATAAACAATTCAACAGGAACGTTCTGTCAAGGGTGGAGAGAATACCGCGAAAGGAACCAGTTGAGTCCCTTTCCTACCTGTGCAGTGCTTGACGGCGCCACTATTATCAGAGCAAACACTCGATTGGAGCAACGCGGTGTACTGCGCTTCTACAATTCCCACATTCATTTTGGACCTTTAGATGAGAACTTGAGCCTACGCGCTGCTAACGAGACGGCAATGCAGCAGCTCCTGAACGATGCGCGGGACTGCTATAACATTGTCTCCTGGGATGATATGACCCCCAACGGTGCCCGGAGTATGATTTGGACTTGGACTGATAATGAGCCACAGGCTCTGGGTGATGCAAAGAGGGAGGTCTGTGCCTGCATGATGAAGAGCACGAACGGCCGCTGGAAGGCTTGCCCTTGTGATGAGCGCAATGTCCCTGTCGCTTGCCGCAGCCAAGAATCTGGCCAGTGGACTACGGCGATTGACAGCTGTCCTCCGGGTACTCTATGGGCAGTACCCCGTACTCCCTACGAGAACCGCGTGCTTGCATTCGTTAGCAATGGCCTAGAAAAGATCCGCTTGAACTATCGGACGCTGCCCGTCACGCCGGGTGATGCGCCTGGGGTCAACAACGCTACCTTTCTACAAGGTTGGAGCGGTGCAACGACCTTCGTGGTCATGGCGTTGATGGCCTGGTTGGCCTTCGCTGCCATCTAATATCTCATACCCCCGTATCTATTATAAATGTATATTTTTTCAATAACCGTGTGCTACGACGGCGGTCCTTTCAAAGGGATAAACGGTTAAAGATAGCCAATGAGCAGCGAGGACCATTGAGTACAGGGACACTAGATAAAAAAGGAAAGAGCTTCCACCTAATGGTGGAGGAGCTTCCCACAAACTTAAAATTGCTAGCGATCGCTACTTCTTCGCCTTGTCCGTCCCTGTTTTCGCTTCTCAGTAGCCATTTCCATCCTCAGGATCTTATGATACTCTCGCAGCTCCTTGGTATTAGCGGTCTCCTCTATATCAAAAATAGCTACCAATAGCTGAAAGTTGGCCTTTGAGACCCCGTGAACTCCGACGTACAATGTCTGGCCGTGAGGAGGAAACTCGTAATGAAAGGTAGGGATGGTTACCTGTCACCTGCATTGTTAGGCTTGGTATGAAGGGAGTGCTTTCGTGATCGCTAGGAAGCCCGACAGAGTACTAACCTCCGCTTTTCCTTTGCTGAACCTGGCAATCCACGAACTTGACCAGGGTCGAGGAAAGGGATTGGTTGGGGAGATAAAGAGCTCTACTTGCCCGTCATCTGTGCTCGCCTCAAAGTGAACGTTGTGATCATGTTGATGCTTGGCGATACATACCTAGTAGTATGACGTGTGTTTCGGAGCGACGGCAAACGGGCGGATAGGGATGAAGATCAAGAAGATGAGTGAGAGGGGGAAGCCTTTTTTTCACAAAGGTGTGGCAAGAAGGTGGCTCCATAAAAGGCTCGGTACCTGATACCACACGAAGGCATCACCGTCCACCGTGCCCACAACGGAATGGTTGTGCTGCAGGAAGTCCGGGAGCTGCGCTGGAGCATTAGGACCAGCCCCAGTGTGGCCTTCAAGCAGTCCAGAGCTCAGCTGCAATTCGGTGCAGTAATTCTCAGCCTTATCCTTAGAAGTTTCAGCTGCAGGAAGAGTAAAAGTGTGGGATTGAGATGGCTGAGAGTCACATTCCCTTATTTGCTGTTTTGCATTAAGATGCTTACCACTTCCGCTTCCTCTGAGCTTCAACTCTTTCAAGGGCGGTTCAGTCCTAGCAGCACTGATCCTTACTGGTCCTTTCGGTCTGTCGTCTTTATACCGGAGGGCCCCAGGTTCCCTATTCTCCGCTTCCTTGGCTGCATGTTCGGCATGCCCAGCACTGTCTGTCGATTGTTCTAAGCTCTTTGAATTTCCTGGCGCCGGTTCTAGCACTAAACGTTGGGAGTTTTCGGTATCTCTATACACTTGGAAGCTGAAATATCCGTACAGTAGGCAGATTGCAAACACCGTAAGACAGAGGATAGCGTTGATGCCAAAGTTTCTCCCTCTCTTGACACCACTTTGTCCCTTAAAGTGGGCCCGATTAGCCTGGTGCTGCCGCAGTATCATTCTTTTGGGGCATTGACCAACCGGACAAACGTGACCCTTAGGGAACTGCTACACGCAGCAATTCGACAGCAGAGCTCTAACCTTTCCTTCAACCTGCCGCAAATATACTCTCGTGCCTTTAGACATCTTTACCATTGAAGCAGAAAGAGGTACAGCTGCTGCCCACTGACGAAGAGACTCTTTGATGACTCCCCTTCACACAACTAACTCAGGCGCGGCTTCATATTTTAGAAGAGCAATAGACCCAGTACGTAGTATCCAATCAATCGGCAGCGAGGTTGTCGCGTCGCATCAGGTGCTGTGGCTGCGCTACTACTACGAGTATCATCCAGCGAACCGCACCGCAGCTCGGCAGGCTATTTATCGAGGTGGTATTAGAATCTGCAAAATCTTCGTTACTCTTCGACGAAGCTCTTGATCACTGATCAGCCTCATCGATACGACAAGTACAAGTACAAGTACCATATGCAAGTACCAATTCCCCTAGAGATACAACAATTCCCAACAATGACTCCTCCCTTTCGGTGTCTTGGCTACTTGCTACTTGTCCAGTACCTTGCGATATAAGCTCATCACCCATCATCTCATCATACAGAAGGAGGACTCGTAGTAAAGGGCATCCTCCTCCTCTCATCTCTGATTAGAGTCTTCTTCTCTCTTACATCATGTTCTATCCGACTGTCAATCAAACCAGAAGGTTGTCCATCTGCAGATCGGGAAGCCGACGAAGAGAAGAGAGAGACACGAGCAGCATCGTCTTTCTCTTTCCCAACCATAGAGCTGCAAAATAAGACCTGCTACTAGCTACCTGCTGGTGGACATCATCGATCATCCTACTAGGGAAAGGGAGGATAGGAAAGACAACATTTAGTACACGACAACTGACCCTCGGACTTTTTTCTCTTTGTCGTTGTCGCTTCTTCTTCTATGTCTGACAGAAGAAGACATCGTTGCAGCCTTCACAACCAGCCAACGACCACATAATCAGCGGGCGGTTATTTATATATAATAACGATTGATGTATTTTGGGGGGCCCAACCTGCTGCGTCGTGAGGGAGGAGATGGCCCCACCACCAGTACTACTAGCTGAGTCACACTGCACCTACCCGATGCAGCTGACGATGGTGGCGGAGAACGACTCGTACTCCGTCCCGTCGTGGGCTCCGGGGGCAACGACAACGATTCCTCGGTCCTGTGCTACTACTGTGCGAGGAAGCAGTAGTGGTGGTGATAATAATAAGGGTGTCTTCCGAACCCTCCTGCTCATCAGCACCCCAGAGTAAGTGCCTGACAGGGCTGGCAACAAGACAGAAGACGTAGGAAAAGTCGTGCTCAGGTCTGGCGTGGCCGTTGATGTTGTCCATAGATATTCTTCAGTTACGAAGGACGTCCCTGATCATCATCATCATCATGAGGTCCCAGGACATCGGATCGTCGGCAGCCGAACGGTAGTAGCGCAGCTGTTTTTAGTTAGCCATGCCTATTCTTCTGGCTTAACAGTAGTTAAGGGAAGCTCACCTCCTTTCCTCCTGCATCTATCTCACATGTCACTCATACACTCATGGAAGGTGACGTCGCTGAGATCTCCGTCCAGACCACTTCTTTTTGTGCCGAAGGTCTTTGGCTTCATTGAAAGCTGGTTCTGATGTTTGACTAGTTCTTTTCATAGGTGTTTTTCTTTCCGGGCCGGGACAAAAAGTAGGAATAAATGATAGGGGAAAGTACAATCTGTCATTAGTTCCGTCCAAGAAGGAACCTTACGAAATGAATCCATCAGCAGAGCGAAACGTCACCGCTCATTTCCATCAAACCCCGTTAAAGAGCCATCGCTTATTGCTTTTTTTTGTTAACATGCTCTTTGTGTAGCAGTTCTACACGGACAGCAGAAATGATGGTCTTTCAGCCCAATACAATGACTTTAGAGTTGTTTCCATTCTCGATAATATCATCAGCAGTATACCACCACCACCGGAATATCCGCTAAGGTCTCGTCGGCTCTTCCTTCTTCAGTTATGACCACCGTTTGGCGGTGTTCTTCTACTAACAGCTGCTCGTAGTAGAAGAGCCGGTACCTTAGCTAGCTAGAGACATGTGAACACTGTAATAATAGCTGTTCTTCGTCGCGCGAATGGGGTCTAGATGAAGGACTAGTAGTAGATGCGGTTCATGAAGAAGCTTCGCTGTTCCCTATTATTAGCAAGTTTCAGCTCTGTTGCCGCGGTCTATCATGATATTCCTTACTAGCTATTAGAAACGACAAATACTTGAGATAGAGCCTCGGTACACTAGGACCACCCGAGCTGCCTAAAGCGTGATGACGAGTAGTTCAATCTCTTCTAAAGGAGCTGGCTGGCCACCAAGTCCACGGACAGGCTGTGCACCATCACGGGCGACCTCAGCAAGAAAGCAAACAATACCACGACGGGAAGTTACCTAACTGGCAGCAAGAGAGTGACGACTGACTTTCTTCCTACACCGCACAAGAAGGGAGAAGATAGAAACAAGGGAACAAAATGGAAGGAAGCTAAGCTGCCAGGTATGCAGCAGAGCTGGGTGCTGACCATAGGAAGAGTCCGTTTCCTTTAGTTCTCATTAAACTCAAGGTCTTTCGTTTTCGTCTAGTGGGTGTGGCGTGACGACAAGAGAGTTGAAGCGACTTCTTTCGTGATGCGGTGGCTCATCTGCGCTTTCTACTTGACAATGCACACAACAGGGCACAAGGAAGAAGACTAGAAGCAGCCCAGATTAGTCTCTAAACAGATGTCATACCTAACATACAAAGAGTGCTTTAGTAATACTCACTCTTCCTTGTTCTTAGTTAGGGGATGTATGGTGGTGATGAGGTCTCGGCGGTGAGGTTACATCCGTCACCCTGCCGGCCGTAGGGAGGTAGTAGTGTTGCCTTGGGCCATTATCTAAACTATCTCTCGTGTCTCTTTGTCGTTCGTGCCTCCTACTAGTGAAAGACAAAGACTCCTCTTACCTACCTATGATGATCTTTGGTTCATCGCAAACTCAGCTGCTGGTGTGGTGCTAATCCTCTTCTTGACTTAGATACAAGTAAAGCCGGAAAACTGTTGAAATGCTTTTAACCATGGGCTGATAGTTGAGGACAGTCTTATCACATCATGATTCTTAACTTATAGAAAGGGTCAATACATAACATCAGATTGTTGGCGTACATTATCTTAAAGCGAAGCGAACATCAACTCTATTTGAGGATGGAAGTCAGGAGACCTCCGCATCTCATTGTCTGATCACCGGCTTTCAAAGGAACTTAACAGGGTGTCGTCGTCATCGATCCTGCGCAGACAGAGGTAACTACTACCTTGGCATCAATGGGATAGCAACTCGGGAGTGATGCAAGATCATATTCAGGACGGATGGATGTTATTCAGATCAATCACAGTCCTGTGATGGGCTATTTCACAGGTCAAGCCTGCACAAGCCTATTGAAACAAAGGGTAAGACATGAGCACACAAGCAACGGCACCAATCACGACTTGTTTTAGCATACTGATCAACATCGTCTACGAGCAAAAGCATTAGAAACAGCGGCATCAAAGTTAGCTGGAGGAGGTAAGAAGGAAAAGACGGTACCCCACTAATAACCATTACGGAGCGGACAGGCGAAGAGGGAGAAGCTCATGCTTGCAGCAGGCAATCCAAATTCGTTGGAAGTCATAGCTGACAAAGGAACCATTCTTCACGTAGTACGAGAGTCATGCGAGATCAGAGTGGGAAGAATGTTCAAAGGCCTTACATCTATAGGGGGTGGTTGATGACCGACTGTCCTATCGGACCATGAGTATACTAGTACGCTCCTTATCGCATAGCGAAGCGGAGGATTGCAAGCGATATGTGTTCGACGATCAACCAGAGAAGTCTAATCACTTTGCTTTCGTTGATTGCCGACTTTGCAATTTCGCCTTCTTCGCTCCTGCTCATCAGCGAATAGACGTAAGTACCTTGGCATTAACATTGAATGAATAATGGCCACTCCTATTCCAGGATCATGTGGACGGACCGAGGTTATTCAGGTCAGTCACCGGCCTTCGATGATCTACCCATTGTAAGCTTGCACTGCGCTATTAGTACAACAAGCTGCAGACTTGAAGGATCCATAGAGTTGGAACGAGCTCTACGTTAACCATGCTGACTCTCCCTTGAGAGAGTGTCAGTCTAACGTGAGATTGCAAAGGTGATATACATACTAACATGCAAGAGAGATTGGATCATCAAGAGGCTATTGTAAGAACACCATGCAACGAGGAAGAGAGCAAGAAGGGAAAGAAAGACGAACATCCTTCACTAGAGCCATTCCATGACTCTTCTAGTCAGGACTACTAGCAGTCTTGAGGGTATTCTCGAAGAGGAGACCCCGTATGCCATACACCAATCCTTGCCCGGTCCCTATCCAAAGGTCCAGCGGAGGTTAGTAGTAGGGATGTGCCTGCTAGGAGTACACGACGTATAACACCAGCTTAACCTCTGATCCTGGAGATCTGTCATAGGACCAGAGTGCCTCAGACTTCTTCGTCAAAAAGAACCTTTGATAAGTTCCGAGAAGATGTAGGGGAAGTCTGCGCTGACTCTATTGTCGCGCTATATCTCATCATCAATATTGTCGCGCTATATCTCATCATCAAGCTATTCCATACTCATTCATTGGCCCTTCGTTGCAGACGCACTACCACCAGCTCCCACTAATTCAGTCGTTTGCGAGCAGCCGCCGTGAAAGTGTGGCCAGCAAAGTAAGCGGTTGCGGTTCTTATAGGAATGGGAGTAATGTGTGCGTATAATCTTCAGACGTATCATGACAGGCGGTAATGACCAGGATAGGGTATCATCACAGGACATTCGCTGTGTTTTGCACCATCATTGATGGGGATGAGGCGGCGCAAAAAAGCCTTTTGCTCTGGACGAACCTTGACTACTCCTTCTGACCCAGAATCTAGAGGCAGCTCTACGGTACAGCCTTGATTGACTAGCACTTTTCCTGGTGCCGATTTCAAGAATAGGACTTCTTAGCACCTGGCAGGCTTAATGATGTCAACTTCGACAGTCACTCTGACAGACTACCTCAGGCTCCTTAAGTACACTTCCGCCGGCTACGGCAATCTAGCGCACAGATCATCTCTCCTCCAGAACCAGCACTATTAATTCTCTGCCCCTCATACCAGCCAGAGCATAAGCACACCAATCGTTGCTTCGTCACTCACAGATACTTTTGCCCACATCACGCTAAGCTACTCGTAAACGTCCATTCACGTTTAATTAGGCTTTAGAAGATAGAGCCACAGGAGGGTGAAGCCTGTCGAGGTTGCGGCACGAGAGAAGTGGTAAGCCTGTTCACGGACTGAGTGGTGCTTCCCATATTTGGTTGGTCAGGACATCGATCATGAATGGAGACTTACGCATGAGCATTATACTTGCTCGTGCACTTAATAAGGAGACCATGTGCTTATAAACTTTGCCGCATGGAAAGTCCAGTTATTTGTCCGGTCCACCACTTTCTCTTCCCAAAAAGGAACTGAGAGAAGGAAGGGACAGCGTAGTAGAAGATCTTGAGACACCATTGTCAAGCCAATTGGAAATGTCTCTCTTTTGAAGTCATCAACCGTGGCAAGAATCAGAGAACACTTCTGTTTTCGTCATCCGCACCAGGTAAATCAAGGATGAATGCAAAACATTAGAAGGAGGGCAATTCAGTTGAAGGAGAGACTGTCAGATTTGCATCAACCGACTTTTCCGTCTCCCTTACCTTGACAGGTACAGCGGGCAGGCGGAGAGAGCGCTAGCTTATGCTTGTAAGCAAGTCAGCTTCTTAGTAAAAGAAGTTATAGGATCATGCGAGGTCAGTAGTGTCGTGTACGGACGTTGGAAGGGCCATGACTCGATAGTTGATGACTGTCATATCGATATCAGATCATGATGAGTATACTAGATTAGAAGAAAATCATATTTCTCTCAATATTCTTCATCCCCTGGCTTATCACACAGGGGAGCCGAGGGCAAGCAATGTGTCCTCAACAATCAAGCAAAGAAGTCTGGTCATTTTACTTTCATTGGTTCTGGAAGGGACTTTGCAGCTTCGTCTTTGCTCCTCCTCACCTGTTAGAGGTGATGGCCTTAGCTTTGACAATGACTAAATAATGGCCACCCCTAAATCAGATCATGTGGACGGACCGAGGTTATTCAGATTCAGTCACAAGCCTTCAATGACCCATCCATTGTATGCCTGCACAGCCCTATTAGTAAAACCAGCTGGAGACTTGAAAGATTTATAGACCTGGACGAGCACTCGGTGACCATGCTGAACGCCATCGAAAAATAGGCATCACGACACAGCTGCGTTGACCTCAGTCTGGAGATAGGAAAAAGTATCATCTGTGCATCATCGTTAACCTCTAAGGACAGCTTGAGTCATATTAGTAAGACGATAGGGCGAGCGATGATGACCTTCAGCTGCCGCTTCAGAGTAGATAAACAACGAAAATACAGGCCTGGGGTGTGCTAAGCGATACCAGCAGATTATAACGAAGAACAGGGTTAACAGGTAAGTGAACAACTATGAAGGTCTACAATGTCTGACTCTAGCCATCATTGTTGGCATAGTTCAGGAGCCAGGTCAACGACCTCAGGGACAAGGTGGGAAATTAATACAAAGGCAGAAGAAAAGGGAAGGAAATGATGCTAGAGTAGCAGCGAGCATGAAAACGGGAAGACAGAGTTGTCATATGACCCTCAGTAAGTCTTTGATTATTAGTCATTTACTTGGAGTTAGACGTAAACTAGACTCACTCTTACTTATAAATAGCTGTTCATTATCAAGAAATCATTGACAAGCAGTTATAGTTCTACCCCTGCCGAATCTGGCTGGCATGACAAGGCACATGACACTACTTTCCTTGAAAAGGGTTCATCTGCCTTGCCATGACAGCCAGACCAGGCAGGAGTGGGGCCGCAACCCCACCTACGAACAACCCAAAGTTAGTCTCTAAAATGTCGTACCTGCATACAAAGTCCCAAGCCAAAGGAGGTTCTGCATCACCCACCGAAGTGGTTGTTGGACTTATTCATGGCTGTCAGTTCATGGGTCCACAGAGGGAGGGGAGCTCCAAATCGTCTGCTTGCAGGTTATAACGCAACCACCAGCAAGTAGGCGGAAGTTGGAGCTCCCCAACCACACTGCGTAGCGCGACCCATGCC
>FLMG01002277.1:7283-57582 GCA_900088475.1 Hyphochytrium catenoides
TTCGCTTTGCTTGTGTTTCTCCAGCAAAGTCCTGAACTCAAGAGAGGACGATAGAGAAGTACGATAGTGGAACTGGATAGTCTGTCCTTCATTTATGTCTCCGCTTGGCATAGCTATGACGAGCGCCGAGACCTCTTTCCCTTGCACCCAGTCCTATATGTGAAAAGCCGCAATTACTCTTCCACCAGCCCAGAGAACAATATAGTTCCAGGAGAAGAGAGAGAAGCTGTATGCTATGAAACAGTATACAAAGTGCTAGCAAAACACATATCGATGGGATAGAAGGGTTGGACGTTGATATGTATAGAAGCAAAGCTCTACAAAGTCTTTCGGATTGCTCCGTGAATACGATAACTTCACATTTACTAGGAAGAAACTGAGGCTAGAGGCACACCGAAGGACAGATATGTAAGAAGGTTCACCTTAAGCAAACCACCGTGTCGTATAATATAGTCAGTATTCGATCCCTTTGGTCCTGTGGCTCCTAATTCTCCGGTGCTTGTCGAGCTCGGAAGCCTAAAGCCAGCTAGAATGACATCGCTAAAATGCGCCCTCTCAGTAGCATCCAGCTCCTGCAGTAACAACCCAGTTGAGGATAAGACGCAGGAAGTGATGTACACGCAAGAGAGACATTTCAGCATGAAGCCTATACATCTTGCTGTCTTCTTGTCGGGATCATCCTAGCATTAGTAAGCACTCTGAACTTCCATCCTCCACCATGCCGTAACCCCAGATGGCACCATTGTCCAGCCTGCTCTCCCTATTCTGTGTCTCTCCCCATCCTATGTGTACTCATCTTACCTGGAACCATTCCGAGAGCGCTTCTCTTAGCGGCTTCCCATTCAACCCGTAGACGACATTTCCCCTTGCTGAGGTGATTATAAGGGGGCGACCCATGGGCCTGCATCTGAACAGATGAGGAGCAGAGATGAAGACACTTTAACGTCAACGCAAGGGGCTGATGTGGACAAAGGAAGGGACTTAGCTATTGGAGAGAGAGAGATGATTAGGAAAAATGACCAGGAACGGAAAGGAAATAGGACGCGAGAGTCGTTTGTTGGAGACGTACGACCAGACGATACATAAGTGCCTGTGAGTCAAAACCCTTTCGGTGGTGTTGCACTCAATAAAAAAGCGAAGCATGTTTCAAGAAAAGCAAATCTACAGATAGATCGAGGTGAACAGTTAAACTCTAAACAAGCTCGTTTTCTTCTCTCTCACCCTTGAGAGACCATGGGGTTCATTTTGTATTCCCCAAATAAGACTAGGCCCAAAGCTCCTTCACTTCCTCTTCGCTCCCCATTGAGGTAGAACTCTGTGGTGTCATTCTGCGGGACCATGCCCCCAATAATGCGGGAGAAAGGAAGCACGTTGTCCAAGTGCTTAAGGAACTCTTCAACAGTGAAGAAGCCCTGCCAGATTAGTTAGTAGGAGGATTTGCGTCGAGCACACTTATAGAAGTCTCGAAAAATAGAGAACAGAGGAAGAAGGCATCCCTGGAAAAGCGGAAACTTTTAAGCCATTGTACTTTATAGAGAGAAACACACTATGAAAGCGTAAGGCATTCCTATCAGCCAAAGCAAACACACGGTAGGAATGTGCTGTCTGCATTGTACCTCTTCATCAGGATTATTAGAGAAGTTGAAGGCTCTCGGCTTCTCGGATGCGAACACTACGGCAGAGGGTGCCTCCGTTTCAGGAAGACTGACTAGAGCTCTCCATAGGTCAGGCCGATCCTCGATTGCTATGTGCTCTCCTTGTACACTGTCGTCCTCATCTCGTCGGGGCAGTTGAAGTTGAGGGAGAGATGAGGTCTTTGAGAAAAAGGGAGCTAGGACAACTCCAGGTAAGGATGCACCTAAAATAGCTACGACAGGGTCGTCCGACTCCACCTACGGATGGGGCAAAGGAGAGGGATGATAACGATCTATCAGAACCTCACATATGTCCGGGAAAAATCGCCGCTCTCTCTTATTTGTCTGTCCAAAGCTGCAGAGCCTCGGTCTCTAGCATTAGAAAGGCAATACCTCCACTCCGTCAGCAATGACCCCTCCAGGGGTTGTCACTCCCAGCACAACGCCTGGCCTTAAGCTCTCCTCTAGCTTCTCAGAGAATCGAGCTGAAAGAACTGAACTTGTTGAAATAAAGATCACCTGCATAATGGAATAAGTAAAGAGCGAAGTGATTTGAGAAGCCTAAGCACTAGAGTTTAACCGCAGCAGCTAGAGCAGAAGGAGAGTCGACAGAGGCTGCCGCCTGAGGGTGCATGATGAGGAGAGAAGGAGGAAGGTGGGCACAAGCCGACGTGATGAATTTTCCTTAATGCTGACGGCACGTCAACAGGATTGTGTAAGACCACCCCAATTGAGGTGAAGCGAGCAAGATAACTTCCAATGACCTACCAAATCTAGTCTCCCTTTGTCATTGGTCTTCAGCCCTTGGAGCTTCTCTTTCCAGGCGTCTGAGTCTACCTCCTCCTGCCCTCTCAACAGCATTGATGACCAGGTAGCCCTTGCCCTGGCCCCACTGAAGCGTCGAGATCGGGTCGACCCTGCACGCCCACTTGCTAAAGGACTATCAAAAGAGGGGAGAATAGAGGATGGATAGCCCCTTCGGCGTGACAGCCGCCTCAAAATAGAGACCCTAGCGACTAGGAGCGCCATAGTTGATGGACCGAGTTCCTTATGTGCTGTCGAGGCCTTCTCCCTTTCCGGATGTGAATAGCAGCACCTTTCGTTGTACCTCTTTCTCCGTAATCCCTGCGTTGCTGAGTCTATGTCTCGGCGCGCTCTTCTACTTCTATGACTCTTTCAGGGCTTCACGCCGCCTCTTGTCTCGAAGAAGATCCACAGCTCCTGCTCTTCAAAGCTCAGAAACTGGAAAATATATTGCTTGCAAGAAGTCTTCTTCCTGTTCTTATGTCAAAATTCAAAACCTCCTAATCCTTGTCTAAAATGCCAAGCACCAAGTCAATTTCAGTTGGTAATTTACATTTTTGACAGCATAAGAATTTGGACCTCCATCACCCTAGTTTACATATTACTCGCTCATTGTGAATTTACCACAACTCGCACCGTCATTTTGGCAGGATGAGAGCTGAAGGTTTTGCGAATCCAAAGGACGTGACTTCTGGCACGGTCGTGACCTCCTTCGGCGGGCTCTTCATCGTATGGTTCCACTGTGAGGTAGGCCCTCGAGCTAGGGAAGGTGCTGCTGATCGGAAGGGCGTTGAGCTGATTGAGGGCTAGCCCAGCAGAGAAGAACCAGAGAAGAAGCAGGCCTCAGGAACGGTCCCACCAGGCGGACCGTGCCGTGGGAAAGGCTGGTTAGGAAACCCAGGCATGGACTTGTCCTCTCCGAGACTCTGTTTGCACTGCGAACGGAAGTTCGGGACTGACCAAGCGTCTCCGTCGAGAGTTCCAAGCAGCAGGACTAGAAGAGAAGAAATGGCAATAGAAAGAACGCGTTGATGAACAGTCGTACACTTGGCACTAAGAATACGGATTACCTCGTGAATGAATTGCTGCAATGGCGAATTCATCCCCGAAAGAAGAGGACTATGCGGATGACTTTGACGATGAGGAGACAACCAAGGAGAGCAAGCAGAGTGAGGGCGTACGAATACCTTCTATTGCTGAAGGCTTGACAGGTAAGCCTTATGTGCTTGCCTTTCTCCACCTCTTAGGCCGCTCTTCAAGTAATGCCTTTCCGTCCATTCCTTTCTGACACTCACACTGCATCCTTGTTAGCGTTCTTCTGGACTCTTGCCATTTCGACTTCTACCATATGTGCTCTATGGACCTTTTCCTTCCTGACCCACTGTCAAGATAATCTCTTCATCACGTGTCTCTTCATCACTGTGGACGGAGAGCCTCATTAACGGCCCTATGCCCGTCTCAGTTCCCTTTACCTGCTCTTGCGTCAGCCCTTGTAGGGGAACGGGTTGAGGTCTATTGGACGGAGTGCGGAGAGTGGTTCCAGGGAGTAGTGACTTCTATCACAACCGATAACAAACTGCATGTTAGCTATGGTAAGCAACGAAGTGGAATAGATGCTAGCCCAAAGCGAGACCCGCTTGAGATAGAGAGCGAGAGGATCACACATGCTGACAATCATTGAGAACAAGCATGCGCTCGTCAGATAGAAAGAGGTAGAGATTAAAGAGAAGGTAGACATGACATGTCCAAGAAGAAAATGGCGGAAAGGGGACAAGGAGGACCCCTACGCTTGTCTCTGCCCCATCTTTCAATTTTTGCTCCCTTTTGCACTCTACTCTCTCTCCTTCCAGACAGAAGTTCGCCTCTCTCTCACCGACTCACATCTTCTAAAAGTCACGGGTACAGTGCCTTATTCTACCCACGCATTCGCAAGTCTTTGGTCTTGTCACTGTGCAATAGCTAACCGCGCAGCATGTCAGATGATGGTGATGTTCGGGATGAAGAATTCAACGCTGCCAGCGTTAGGCGCGTAGGGAGTGGGAGTAAGAATGCAACGATTCAAGAAGATCCGAAAGACATTACTAGTGAGCAGTCCTCTGCCTCTGCGCCGTGAAGTTTTGTTCCCTTTTTCTTCTCTCTTTTGTGGCACTGAATCCACGTACAAAACTCTGATGTGCCTGATATGCCTTTAAAAGTATGCGGCCGTTGTTGCGACAGGCTTGACCCTTCTAACTGAGTTGGTTTGACTGGCCTTCGTAGAGAAGTCCCTTCAAGGCTCTTCTTCGCTTACACCACCAGCACCTCAACTCCCTCAAGCGACGGATCTCACCCAAAGTGAGGAGAAAGAAAGAAAGGTTCACAAGGTTCACTGGACAACAGTCTTGCAGGCCGTGCATGGCAAGAATGAGGATAAAGTGCTGTCGGCAGTAGAGAAGGTGAGAACCGCTGCCCTGAGCAGCAATGCGACGAAAAGGACCTCAAACAGTAGCCACCAAGGGAAGTTAAATGGGAAGAATGGGAACGATAGAATTTGGATGGCAACGGCCATGGGACACGGCTAGCACCGTGGACACGACTAACTCTTAGCAATTGACGAGAACAAGATATCATATCGCTAGCAAGAAGCAGAGTGGCTTTTAAAGCCGAGCAGCAGTGGGACAGCGAGTGCAAGAAGAGGGGAAGGTGGCAGCCAATAAGCTTTAGAAATGCTACGCTGCCCCACCCTTGAAGTTTGAATGTACACTGACTGCCAGGTGGGTGTAGGCACGAAAGAGGTTGAGAGAACGAAAAGATAAGGATGCGAGAGCGCAGCGGTATCAGCGAGAAAAGAGACCCCGGTGCGGAATGGGCTGTAGTTGCTGTCCAGAGCGCACCGAGGTGATGTCTATGCCGCCCATAGAAAAGCGGTAAGCTATTCATACGTCTCTTCATCGTCCTTGTGTTTTCGTTAACCCACCCACTTCTCCTTTGGTTCCCTTGATACTTCCACGCACTTGATTAGCATTCGAGAATATAAAAAGCAAAAAGAGGAGGAAGAGAGGGCGAGCAGAAGAGTCATTCCTTGGTATAAAAGAAAGCCAAACTCGCGGTAGCGGAGATCTCTTAGGAGGAAGCTTTCCGGCTCGTATAAAGGAGGTGTCTCTTCTCAAACTTCGGCCCTGAAGATACTAGTGGAGCAGCAGTTGTTTGCCATTATTCACGCCCTTTTTTGCTTAACTTTGCGGTCATTGGGTGGGGAAAACGGACAAAAAGAAGTGGGCAGGTAGTGACCGGCTTCCACTTCAAGAAGAACATCAAGAGGCATCGAAAGTGCCTACAGAGCATAGGGCAAGAAGTTTGCCGGAACCCCTCGTGCACTTGAACAAAGAACAACTAATATTTGAGGCGGCTGGGAGCAGAAGAGGTGACAGCAGCATGGTGCTCGCGTGTAGGTACAGGAAGGATCGGACATAATAATAATGATTAGACGTTAGGAAAGACACCTGCACTGTATGCACTGCCTTTACTGGTCTTCTTCTTGCTTTTTCCGGTCCCACTGTACGGCGAAGGAGCGGAGGACACAGGGTTCCCCTTGGCTTTTGCCGTCTTCTTTCCTGAAGTGGCAACTACCCATAGGTAGCGAATGAAAGTAGACAGCGTGTTAGGCATACCTTACTCTAATGAGAGACATGCATGGCGCTACTCTGTACCTTTCACTTCCTTGGTGAGTGCATCTATATCAGCATTGAGGGCTGCAAAGACTCGATCAAGGGAACGAGCAGAGTGAGGTGAAGGCAGGGACAACGAGTCTGCGGCTTCAGCCGTTGCAGCTGTTGCCGATGCCCTAAGGGAGGAGCGGTAAATTCGGATGAGGATGGTCACACTCACTTTCCAGGTGCTCTGTGCTCCTTTGTCCCTCCATCTAGGTGTACGTAGCAGCTTGAACTCCATCCATACTCGTCCTACGCTGCTGTCATCGCCTTATCTATAGCCACGGGAGCCCAATCCGTTCTTTGGTGGGCAGCACATCCCGTAACCCCCTTGCTGTCGTTCTATCTTCTCTGAGTCTGATCCTGTGGGCTTACCTCGCGTTCTTTTTATTTCCTGCCCTGTCTACTGAAGGCAATGACAGTTGTTTGCCGCTACTATCATCCACCTGCCACACAAAATCCGTGAGGTAACAGCACCGTGGTCTCAACTTCCAGGTCGGTCATGATAGCCTCTTCTTTGGATTACGTCTCTACCTCTTGATCTCCCTATTTATGCATGCGGTACGTACCTCTGGTCCAGCACTGCCCTGGCTTCGTGCGGAAGAAGGAAGAGGAGGAGGAGGAGATTGGCTTCCCTTAATACCTTCCCGTCCTCCGCCTTTACCTTTGCTAAGGGCCTCTGAGGCAGCCTGAATGGTAAGAATGCTGGTACTCCGTGTTCCCATATAATGCGGATCTTCCTGTATCGGAACGTGATGTTAGTGCTCACATGTGAGGAGCAACAGAGCAATAACGGACCCCCAAGATAAGCTGAGAGAAGTCCAGGTAAAGCAGAGAGCAAAACCTCTTGACCAAGACGGTCCAAGTAGTAAGGAGCACTATGCTCCAATGGACTGTCCCCCTACGGACTGTGCCCCTACGCAGTGACATTGAGGCAACTTGATAATAAAGAGTGTGACCTACATCCAAGAAAATCCTAACCAACGGCTCTTCCCTCTCCTTCTCCACTCTCTCTGTCCCTATTTCTGAAGCACCATCTATCTAACCTCTGAGTACTGACCTCATCAGGATACAGCTCACGCGGGCCAGGACTATGGTTAAGGTAGACACCAAGATTATCTTTCGTCAGACAGGATTTGAGTGATAGCGACAGAAGAGCAAGAGACGACAGACTATATGCAGAAGGGTGGCGATGAGAGTAACAGAAATTCGTGGACGTGAGGCCCGCAGAAGAGAAGAATGGGCCATTATGCCTACAGTGCCCAACGTTAAACACTGAAAGCAGCTTGCCACAGGTGGATCAAGGGTAAAGTGAAGCATAACCGCAGGGACTTTACTGTCGAAGCAAGCTTCCCACGACAAACTCTCTAATAACGTTACCTAGGTTGCGGGTGCTTGGATTGTTGCTTAGAAGACGGAATACCCGCAATGTCCATGCCGATCTGAGCAGCGATCTGAGAGAGTGGCATCTCGAAGTCGTTCTCACCCCATTCTCCTCCTAAAGCTCTCTTCTCTCCTTCTCTCTTTCCCTCTTCCCGAGTTTGCGCTTCTTCTCTATTTCTTTCGTGTGAAGACTGTTCAGTCTCAGGCGTTGCAGACGGAGGTCGAGATGGTTTGGAAGACTCTGAATCTCTCCGGTTGGAGGTTGCAAACTCTTCCTGATTACTGCTACGCGAAGAAAATGGAGCCAAGGGTTTCGCCCTGAAGAGCAAGTCCCCCGCTAAGTTCAGGGCACTCATCAAGAATGCAAAACAAAGTCAATAGAAGAAGAAAAGAGGAGGAACAACAAGGCGTGTCCAAGAGCAAAGCCGAAGGAAGACAGGGGAAAGTCTCATCTCCGATTTGGAGGAGTGATGTAAGGGCGAATGTGGGTCTAATATTTTCAAGCTTCATACTCTCCCAGAATACCTGGCTGTTTTTCTTCCCGTGAGTCTGCTAACATCAAAGGCTAAATCCTCCGTCTTGCCCACCTTCTCTCTCAACAAATGGCTCAGTTCCTGTAGGGAGAATAGATACTCAGAATGAGTTTCAACAGGAAGTTATCAACGTACATATCAATTAAGCTTAAGAGAACGAAAGGTAGAAGAGAGAACTAGGCTGATTAAGTTCAACTGGTGAAGAGTTGCGATACTTTCTCTTATTACCGTCTTTGTTGCCTCTGCCTCTACCCTGAGCTCATGCTCTGTCTCCAGAGCTCGCTGCAGCTCCTTTAGCTGAGTCTCAGCGTTTCTCTAGGATGGCATATGAGTCAAGAAATCGTTCGTTCTTTCCCTGCTCCCCATCTTCCTAGCCTTTCCCTATAACACCTTCTATCGTGCTTCCACTTGCTTTTATTTTCCTTTTATTTTTCTCTAATCCTCTTCATCTTCTCTTTCAGCCTATTGACTCTTAAGCCAACGCCCACCTAGAAAACATTTTGCCGCTTGTTACTTCCTTTACTTACCTCTGCCACCTGGACACTTGCTCTTAGTTCTGCTATAGTCGCATTGGCGGCTTGTTGGGTGGCTCTAAGCTCGGCTCTGAGCTTTTCTTCTTCTCTCTCCTTCTCCTCTTTCTCTCCCTCTATTCGCTGAAGCCTGTTTCTCAAAGAAGAAAGCTCCCTCCTGAGACTCTCTACCACAAGTGCTGAGTCTTCTTCGTCATGATTGGAGTTGGTAGATGTATTCGACTCCCCGTTCCTGTGGTGCTCAGGTGAGAGAGCAGCACCCATATGGATATCGAAAGGTACGATAGAATAGCGGAAAGGCAAGAAAGAGCGAGACAGGAAAGAGGAGGTTGAAGATGTTTGAGAGGACCAAAGGGAGAGTGCCGGCATGTGCCAACTGCGACAGTTAACTACCTTGGAGCACCTCGCTCTTGCAACCTTGCCAGCTCAGCAACTAGAGCAGCGTTCTTTTCTCTCAGGCTGGAAATATCACCCAGAAGCTGAAAAAGGATGATAAATGAAAGATGGTTAACGACCGAGTGAGCCCAGCCCACCAGGTACCGACGAGAATGGGGCCAGAGGTGATCAAGAGCGGCATGGGGCACACACGTCAATAGAACCATTTAAGCAAGCGATAGCAAGGTTAGTATAGGCGTGGCTGGCCGCCATCATACCTGATCCTCAGTGGCCTTCCTATCCTGAACCAGGGATTCTCTCTTTCTTCTCTCTTCCTCCTTTTCTTCCTTGAGCACCTTGATCTCCTGCAATAAGAATGCCGTCTCTTTTTCTTTCGAGGACTTAAGCTCATGGTTTCCTCCTAGCTGTGCAGTTAGGACCTCAATCTCTCTTGTCTTGGAATCCAGGAGCTACGAAAATGAGTGAGGTACACGGCGATCAGAGATCAGAAAACTGAGCGGACGGCCCCTGAACACAAATTGGAGAAGATCTCGAGAGCAATTGCCAAGGGGAGGAAGCCAGGCTACTGGCCAACTTAGTTTAATCCCCGGAGCAAGATATCCGACATGGGAGAGGCAGGGGAATAAAGGTGGGGGCATAGGAGCACTAGTCCATACCGCAAAGCTCTTCTCGGCCTCTTCGTGCATCCTCTGGAGCTCGAGTCTTTGCCCTTCGGCTTCCTCTCTAAGTGCGGCTATGGTAGCTTTATTCGCCTCACTTCGCTATCAGAGGCGGAAAGGCAGGTATGTGAGACGAAGTACAATGGTGATGTGACGGAAAACAAGAGGGTTTCAATCAAATTCATCAGTGTCATCCACATAGGTAGAGCAAGGAATGGAACTGCGCTAAATGCTAGAGCACAACGTACGCGAAGGAAAGATGCCTTCGCAATGCAAGCTGAGAATAGGAATGAATGGGAGGAACCATACTTACCCGTTCCATTTCCTTCTCCAGCTGGCTTATCTGGACTCTGAAAAGGTCTCTTTCCTTGCCTGCTCTATCTCTCTCCCCTTTTCCTTTGTCCTCTGAGGCTTTCAGCTGAGCCCTAAGGTCTGCTATTGCCGACGACGACGAGCTCTGAAGAGTAGCTTGACGAGCTTGTGCCTCCTCGAGTGCGATACGAGATAGACGGAGCTCTTCCTTCAGCTTCTCAAGTTCCCTCTTTGTGCTCTCAAACTCTTCTTTCTTGGCTGTCAGACGTGAAACGAACAGATAGGGGAAGAAAGTGTCATCCACACACGGAAATAAGAACATTGCCCGTGGCGAGGAACAGCAGAGCACTATATCGTCAGAAGGAGAGAAGTCCGAGGAAGATCGAATCCAATAGCATCACCCTTAGCTTTTCCTCTCAGATTGTCGCACAAAAAATTAGCATGAAGCTAGGATACCTCTCTCTCTCTCTATCTTAATCTATGGGGTGTTCCCCTTCGTTGTTACGCTTCTCTTCGCACTCTCTAAGAAAGCTCCTCTTTTGTAATCTTACCCTCTCCTCCGGCTGCTTGCTCTCGTCTGAGCACCGCCAGCGCTCGGGTTGTCTCATTTAGTTCTCCTGTCGTTCTTTGCAACTGCTCCTCTAGCTGTTGGCTTCGCTGTTCTCTCCTTCTCAATTCCATTCTAACTCGGTCCATTTCACTTTCTAAGGAACATTTCAGTGCATCGAGCTCCTTGACCTGGGATTATGGTCGGCCATGAAGGACGATGATGAGAAGGCTTGAGAGAGATTACAAGCAATAACAGGCTTTGGCTCGAAATCAAGGGAGATTGGACACCGCGACATAGGGTAGAGAGATAAAGAAATCTCATGGAGGAAGGAAGTTGAGAGGTGGAGACAAAAGCAAAGGCCACAAAGACCTGAGCGAGAGCTTGGAACTTTTGTTCTTTGAGTGTCTCAAAATCTTTGAGAAGATTCTGTTGGTCCATCCTCTGCGCCTCTAGTGAAGCCTTAAGGCGCTCATTTTCCTGAGTAAAAGTGTTCACCGAACGGACAGCTTCCTCGAGATCCCTTGAGAGGCCAAAGAAGGCCATAAAGAGGAAGCGAACGACAGGGAGTGAAAGTAAAGGAGAGACCAGTAAAAAAAGAGTGAGGAGCATAAGAATTGCTGCTTAATATTCAGGGATGGCGGACTTAGAATAGATTCAAGAGCAAGAATGAACACCTTCAGTGACTAGAGCAAGCGCGGGAAAGGCAAGGTTTTGAACTACCTGAGAGGGTGCAAGCGAGGCCAACCCAGAAGGAGTGAAAACAACACACAGATCATCAAGGTTTAGATGGAAGCAGAATGGCATTGCAGTAGAGAAAGGATCGAGGATGAAGTGTCCACATCTAGAAAAGGTATAATAGTGGCAGAAAAAAACAGTGTGCCGCACAGCACCGGGTGCACGCTTCAGAAGAAAGGAAGAAAAGCGACGTGATACTTACCTCCGGAGCTTGGTGCTGCTGCTAGTGCTGCTGCCCTTCACGCTTTCTAGCTCTGTTCTTAGGTTAACCACCATAGATGCGGCCTCCTCGAGCTGAAAACGACGATCCAGTTGCAGTTAGAGACAAACAGCGAACGCCACCCGTGAAGCAAGTCACACAGAGGACATCGAACAGGTTCCACAAGGTACGACTTATCTTCTTACAGAGGAAGAGCGACAGATACTGACAAGAGAATAGGGGATTTGCATAGTGTGGTAAGAGTAGTACATAAGACAAAGGTTGACCTTCGCCTTCTTTTCTTGAAAGCTCTTGGTAAGCGTTAGGTTTTCTTCCTTCTGATACGCTAGCTGCGCTGTTAGACTCTGGACCTGCTCATGCAACGTCTTCACCTGTAAGAAGGGGTCGCAACGTCATCGAGAGTGAAGGTAAGACGGTCGCTGCTGGTAGGTAACTTGGTACATACAATCTTAGGGAAATGGGCTGTCAGTGTGACCTTAGATTACAGCTAGACTGACAAGAGGATGAGAGGTCAAAGTTTACCCTCAAGCCAGGACCATTTCTCTAGTCATGAAATAGAGAATTGAAGGAAAAAACGGCTTTTGGCATCACTTACTTCTGCTCCTAGCGTGCCGGTAGCCCTTTTAAGCTCTTCCTGCAGTCTCTTAACTTCCTCTTGCAAAGAGGCACAAGCCGAGCGGGAGTCCGAGAGCTGTTGGGAGCTCTGTTCCTGAACATACAACATATAGGGGTTAGACATATGTCAGAACCAACTCCGTTGTCGACAATTTGTAGAGCGACCAGGCGTATCAAGAAAGACGGAACGGGTACAGAAAAGGATCAGAGGAGAAAGATAGCAAAGAGAGCGTCAGGTTCAGTTGACAACGTCTCATAAACAGTTCATCGAGGCAGCTTTCGTGGTAGAGGAAGGACAGGACAAAGTGTTCCATTGAGCTAGTGTACTGTGCCGAACACGAGATGCAAATGAGATAGCGGAAGCACAAGGAGGCAAACCTTGAGCTTCTGCAAATCGATCTGCAGTTTACTTTTCTCTTCTTCTGCAGCTTCAAGTTTTCTACTAGCTGTCAACTTCGCTTGAACCTCCGCCTCTATCCGCCCATCACTCTGAGCGATGAAAGTGAGGTGAGAGATGTGAGCGAATGAGCACAACTCCAACTATCATTAATCTAGGGTGGAAAAGACGGCCACTGATGGCATTGATGAAATAACAAGGAAGTATGAGAATGGAAAAACTGACAACTATGGCGACAGTGGAGCAGAGTCGTGGGGTAAAAGTAGCGCAACGCGGCAGTGCGAGAGACGAAGCCACCGGGATGGAAAACTCTAAAGATGCAACTTGTGTGGTCCCATCAAAACATTGGAGGTAGAAAAGCAAGAACGAGCAGAAGCTATTTGCGATCATATCAGTGGTAAGAAGATGTAAGGTGACTGATGTCGTTGGCAAGAGGGTAGACAAGCGGGGGCATCCTAGTATCGAGCATGGAGAGGGCCACGGCAACGGAGATGGAGCCACCTCTTTCTTTTCCTTCAGCAAGTTTCCGATGTCTCTATTGAGAGTATCTGCCTCCTGAAGTAGCTCCCTCTTCTCGTCCTCTAGGGCGACGACCCTGTTCTTGTGAGTCTCCACGAGCTTCTTCAGCCTGTCTTGCTCCGCAAGAGAGAGCCTGATCACACAAGAGGTAAGTGAAGAATGTGAGGAGAAATCAGTAAGAGACTCTTTCAAGCAAATTATAAGCCTGCTCAATCTTAGAATTCCTACTACGCTCTTACGTCCTGTCTTCCTCCCGAAGTGGGGGGGCTCACGTGATACTACTGTTTTGTTGACCGTGTTCCACCTTTTCCCCTGCCTTCTAGCTTCTCTATATCGAGCTCTCCTTCAGACCCCTCTAACTTACTTGTTAAGGGCCTCTAGATCATTTTTCAGCTCCGTGATAGCTTTAGAGGATCTAGCCTTTTCTTTTTCCTCCTCCTGCTGCGTCTCCTGCAGTGACTTGATCAGCAAGTTCTTCTCGTTCTCTGTCTCCTGCAGCGTTTCCTGATTGACAGTGAGCAAAAAGACAGGTGAGGTTCTCGATTGACGAGCAAGGGAGCAGAGGAGAGTGACAGAAAGGATCGGCGTGGGTCAACAAGAGGGACGTATAGCTGAGGGCCAGAGAAAGGGGCTAGTGAACTTTCGGTAATTTAGGATAGCCCAACCCGTCTTCTGAGGATTGTCTCTGTTACTTCCTTCTCCTATCAAATATCTGATAATCAACTTGTGGGACGATTCTCTTTCCCTTTGCTCTTTACCGTTAAGCCTCTCAGCTGCTCTTGGGCTTGCTCAAGCTCAGACTGCAATCTGTCTTCGGAAACGTTGAGACGGCTCTGCCACGAGCAGCAAAAGTGAGTCGTCAAAATGAGGGAAGAGTCATGACTCGGGAATATCATCAGGCAATATCCAAACAGTAGGGAGACTTGAGACGCCTAACAATTCAATAGACGCCGTATATGCTCCTTGTAGCCCCTTACCTTAAGTATTTGTGCCTCTTCAGCCGCCTTAATCAGTTCTCTCTTGGTCTGGTCGAGCTCAGAGATAGCGCTGACAGGTAGGCGAGAAAAAAGCTTATCAGTTGACACCAAGCGACAGGGAGACGGAGCGAATGGATCGAAGAACTAGCGAAGCAGTACAAAATGTATGGAAGAAGCACCCATAGTAGCAACCTAGGTATTAGTGCCGCAATGGATCTCCCGGAGCAAGACGTCACAATAGAAGCTTAACTATGGAAGACAGAACAGACGGAGAACAGGTGTTTCGCAGATGTAGGCCGAGAGAATGGTGGCGAGGATAAGGTTACAATCTAGACGGACAGAGAGTCCTCGTACTTGTTCAGTGTTTGGGTTTCGTCGCCTTCATTACACCGTAGGAGGTTTCTCAGTACTTCCACTTTCTGAGAGAGAGATGTCTTCTCATCCTTTAGCAGCTTATTGCTTCCGGTAAGAGCATGCAGTCGTTCACTGAGGTCTTCCACTTTCTCTTTCTCGGCTAACTTGTCTTTTTCTACAGAGGAACCAAAGTGGATAACATGCAATGTAAGGCGTGCAAACGCACCTAGAAGGAAGACTGACCATAAATTAGGCAAGTGCAACCAAAGCCAGGCTCAAGAGAGGAGAAGAAACTAGACGCAAAAAAGGGAGAGGCAGATCAGGTGAGAAGCAGGAATCAAATTACCTGTCTGCTGGAGTTGGGCCCTCAGCGAGGTAAGCTCCCCTTGGCATGCTAATAGCTCCTGAGCTGTTACCGCAAGAAGGGTTAGGTGCCTATCTTCTCATAATCTCGCGTCTTGCCTAAGTTCAATCTCATACATCTCCTCACTGACGTTTGAGCAGCTCGTCATATGACTGTCCAAGATCTTCTTTGCTCTGTCATATCTGAGCTGTAGGTTCGCGGCTTCCTAGTGCAAGCGCAACCTGATTCTCTCTCTCTCTCTCTTTGACCTGCCGCCCTTCTCGGCCCCATAATCGTATCCTCTACTATCGGTTCCTGTTCTCTCACCTTGCTTGGCGACAGAAGTCTTAAGGCTGGTCTGTTCCTCCTGGAGGCCCTTTTTATCTGCCTCCAATCGGTCCAGCTGGTTGGAGAGGGACTAGAGGGACACGGACAGAGGATGCACCCGGTTTGGTATAGGCAATAGTGAGAGAAAGAGGGTAGGCACCGTATGTCGCAGAAGTTAGCATGTGGTAGAGTATTCCTTAGAAAGAAGTAACGCATCCACCTTTGTCTGCTCTTTCTCTGTCGCCAGTCTGACTTGGAGACTTAGGTTCTCTCCCTGAAGTTCTTCCGCCTTCTTTAGAGCGGCTGAAACGGTTTCATTGGAAGAGCTCTTGGATTCTGATAACAGCAGGGAAGTGCGGTTTAACTGCAGTGCAAAGACAAAAGTCGGGTTAGATACTGACGTTTAATTAAATATTAGTAGTGACAGGTGTCCGTGGAATATGAGCTTAGCCTGCAGGGCTTTAGCCGCCGTCTAAGAGAGAAGAATATCCCGGACCAAGTGATTGATTGAACGCTAACCTGCTCTTGAAGCAGCTGGATAGTCTGCTGCTGGTGCGCTAACGTCAAATCGTGGGACTCTCTTAGCTTTTGCTCGCCCTCTTGGTATCGCCGAAGCTCCCCCGTGAGAAGCCCAACCTGCTGCTCCTTTGCTTGCAGTTCCTATGGACGCCATTACGTGAGAGAGACAGAATAGGCAGATCGATATTTGACAAGTGAGCCAAGATGCAAGCCGGACAGACCAAGAAGAGAAGTATTGAAAGACCATACCCCTTTTGCTTGCTTGCATTCCTCAGTAATATTCCAAAAGTGCCGATTCATTTCGCTTTTTTCCTTCTCCATTGCTGCTATCGCATCGTTTAGTTTCTGCAGAGTCTGCCGGTGTTCGGCTGCCTCCGAGTTTGAGGAAGTGGTCACCTTGATGACCTCAGCGTTCAACGCCTGCCCCGAAGCAATAAGAGACGTAACGTAAGAGATAGGATTTTGGGCCCAGGAACAGACATCTTGCCAACCCCCTCTTGCTTGTCATTCGGAAGGCTATCCCATTCCTCCCTCCCACGTGTGATCCCTGTCCACTTAGTCCTCCCTTTGCTATGCAGCCACTTCGCTAGTCTGTCCTTAGAGATCCGTTTTCCTCTTCTTGACACCTTCATCCAACATCTAAAGGATTGCCCGGATCTGCTTTTCTCTCTCTCTCCATTGGCCCTCGCACACCCTCATTATCAAACTTCAGCACGTCTACTGCCCCGCGACCAAGACCTGGTTTGTGCTTTTTAGCTGCTGGAGTTCAGCCGAAAGACTTTGTATCTGATCACTTTTCTTGGAGGACAGCAACTCTAGCTCTGCTGCTTGCTTCTGCAGCTGGTTCGCTAGTTCTTGTTGCGCCGCAATCTTTGCATTTAGTTCGTTGGATAGCAACCCCTTCTCTTCTCTTTCTGACGCAACAGCTTCGTTGAGCTGCTGCATGGCACTGCGCATATCTGCAATCTCGCTCCGGAGTGTATCAGTGATCGTGCCATAAGTCTCCTATAGAAGCAAAGGCGAAGGGTCGTGTAAGAGGAAGGCTCAGAAGAACAAGTCGAAGCTTTCTAGCGAAGAATAGGTTGTATCACGTAAGGGAACAGACGATACTAAGGTCAACGAAGATAGCAGGCGTTTTTCTTGGTTCTCCGTCTTCCGTCTTTCGTTCTTCTCTTTCCGTTTTTCCCCTTTCTAATATTTCTCACCGTCTTCTCTTTCAGCTCCTGCTGTAGGCCGGCAACCTCTTTCCTGCTTGCCTCTAGTTCTTCCAGCTTTTGTTTCCAAGTCTCCATCGAGGGCATGCCCTGAGAGTTTGCAACTTAGAGGAGAGGCATCGGATAGACTGAAGAATGAAGAAGATGAAGTATGTGTATATAGACAGAAGGAGATTAGGAGCGAGGAAGAGGCGGGTTTAGGAATAGTCTGGCCAGCGACATGAGCAGCAAGGTGTACGGCAAAGGTTGTTTCAAAAGAGAAGAGAGACCTGGAAAAGTGGAGCAAGATAAGAGGCACATGAAAGGCTAAACAAAGAGTGTGATGGGGTCGACAGACCTCCGTGTTGAGCATTGTTAGCATATTCCCAAGCTGGGAAAAGATCATCTCCTTCTTCTGCAGTTGCTGCAGTAGCTGGTCATGGGTTGGGTCGGAGACTGCCGCAGTTGCTGGGCGGACTGACCGGAAGGAAGCACGCCGAGAATAGGCAGAGTAAGCGTGAAGAATTACCTCAGAAAAGAAAGCGCTAAGCTCACCTCCAGCTTGTTCCTCCACATTGGCACCGGTGTCTGCAGAGGCCGCAGATGGAGGAGGCGAATATATCATGGAATCGGTGGTGCCTGGTGACCGCTATTCAATGTGTTAGAAGTGCTGAGTTCCAAGATTATAAAGAGCCTCTATACCTGCTCAACAGCTTTTTGTGGAACAGGAAGAGATGGTGCTTTTTGCATGTTGGCGGCTTTGCCTGGAGTGCTCCTCTTCTTAAGTACAGCCTTCATGGTGCTTCGTCAGGCAAGACCTAGCACTCTCGTCTTGACGAAGTAACAGAAGTAAGCCATAAGGGCTCATAGGCCATCAAAGGCAGAGATCCATTTTTATATGCTATTGTATAGTAGTCGCGAGTTCTCGCGGGTGCTACGGAGAGCAATCAGCAAAGGCTCCGTATCGGGACCATTTTAATGAAGCTCATCGGGGTTCTGACGAAGCTCAACTCGCGCTGTTTCCGATGCTCAGGCTATTCCATGCAGGACGTTACATGGGATATCAGTAACTCATCCGCTTGGTTATATGTTTGATTACTGAATCAGAATTGATTCCTTGATACACTACGAGTACTTGTTAGGTGGGAGACTTGGCAGCTGAGCCTGCGGGAGGGGAACTGAAAGATCTGTTCCGAAGCTCCAAAAGCGAAACTCTCTCTGATTCCAAGCACAATGAGGTTCTGATCAGAATGCGGTACGAACGGCGACCCAGCTGTCACGGCTACGCATTGTTGTTGTTGAGCTTCACTGCGGCTCTAGATGTATAAACTCCCACCACTCTTTCAAGGAGCTATCAACGGGAGTATTACCACATACGCTCAAGTCAGATAGCGTGATCTCTACGTAATAGACTGAATTATGGCAGTGAGAGCTGTTACTCAGCAGCTTGCCCAGCTACGGAAGGGCTTCACCTTCAACCAGACAATGATCCGTGTGAAGGACCCCAAGAAGTCGCTGAATTTCTATCAGAAGTACTTTGACATGAAGCTTATTGATCATCGGGACTTCTCGGATTTCTCTCTGTACTTCCTAATCACCGCCCCTGAAGGACATAAGATTCCGGAAGTGGGAACGCCAGAGGCGATGGAATATTTGAAGTTGGGCGCTTACGGCTGCTGTTTAGAACTCACGCATAATCATGGGACAGAGTCGGATCCTGCTTTTTCTTATCATAATGGCAACACTGAGCCTAGAGGTAGGGCTGCCTATATAGTCGAGGTCATACTCTGCTTAAAAGCGAACCTCATCAGAAATCTTGTTGCCGCAGAATATGTGTTGACTTAGTTTTTTACGTCAGGGTTTGGCCACGTGGCCTTTCTTGTGGATAATCTGCATAGCACCTGCGAAGACATGATTAAGGACGGCATAACTTTCAAGAAGAAGCCTGAAGATGGCAAGATGAAGAATATCGCGTTTGCCCTGGACCCAGATGGGTAAGCTAGGAGAGAGAAGAGTTGTCTTTGTCCGATCGAATCAAGTCCTCCCCCTTGCCCCACTCTTCCTTCCCTCTGTATCTTACCTCGATGCCTGATCATAGATATTGGGTGGAGCTGATTGCCAGATCTGGGTCGGCGCCGCTCAAAGGACGACCAACGTACAATCACACGATGCTTCGAGTGAGAGATGCGACGGCGAGTTTGGTAAGTCCTTTGAATGGCACAAGTACACGCCCACAATCTTCATTATGCCCTTCTTATACTCTCTCCGGGCCTCTCGCTATACCAAGACGAACGTCATTTTCGTCATTTTCATGTTCTTACTAGCTCTTTCTAAGCCCTTTCCCATGATTAGACAAAGGGCCGCCGCTCTTACTAACGCGATGCATTGCTGTTGTATGATGAACAATGCTAGAATTTCTATCAGTCTGTCTGCGGGTTCACGCATGTCGACACGCTTGACTTCCCAGAAGATAAGTTCTCGCTTTACTTCTTGGGTACCGTCCCGGAAGACATAAAGGCCACCCTTCCAACTCCGGGGTCTCAAGAGGCTCACGAATTTATCTTCGGATACCCAGGCCAGCTCCTAGAGCTTACCCATAATCATGGGACTGAGAGTGATGCGTCTTTCCAAGGCTATCACAGTGGTAATACTGACCCAAGAGGCTTCGGACATATTGCCATTATGGTGGATGATGTGTATGAAGCAAGTAAGGCGATGGATGAGAGCGGCGTGCAATTTCAAAAGAAGCCTGACGAAGGAAGAATGAAGGGCTTGGCCTTTATTAAAGATCCGGATGGCTATTGGGTTGAGATTGTGAAGAGGGGACTAAAGGAGAAGACTGCGGACTTCTAGACTTGACAGGGAAGTGGAAGACGCACTATCTGCTTATCCTAAGTTCGGATAAATAGAATAACGTGTGCCGTCATCTTCCAGCAACGCCAATAGAAGGACTTCGACAGACGAGACTTAAATGATTTGATCGTACAAAGGCAATGAGAAGATGAAAAGAATCCTGGTGCACCAGCTCACTTTTTTATGCATAATCAGGCTTCCTTGAGAACTAGCGGCGCTACAACGAGAACAGTGTAGTAGAGCATGGTTTGGTGTGAGCAAGGAGGAAGCGCAAGGAAAAAAACATGAAGTCACACAAGCTCTCTCCTACATCGACGCTAGAGACTCGCAAGGGTCTCGCTAGCATACATTATTGTTTTCTGGCTAATAATAAGTAAGGGCGTCCCACAATCAGAGAGTGTCGCGCTAACTCTTCTGGTCATCCTTCGCATTCTCCTTTTCGGCCTGGGTTAATAGCCGCCCTTTCTCTCGCTTTTCCTCCCTCTCGCTATATCTATCAACCAAGAAGTCCGCGTGCTCCCGAAGAATGAGAGTGTATTTATAGAATTCCTCCATTACATCCACAACCCTGTTCCGGAAGTCAGAGGGTTTCATCCTGCCATCATCTTCAAACTCCTTCCAGGCTTTGGCCACACTGCTTTGATTGGTACAGCAAGGCATACGCATCCAGCGAGCAAGAAGCCTTAAGGTGTTCACAGCGTTAAAGCTCTGTGAGCCGCCGTTTACCTACAGCAAAGCAGGGAGTGAGGGAGCACAAAAGGGAGACCAAAAAGAATCCATAGGAGATACGTGAGCTACACTAAAACAGATTTGCAAAAGCGTCCCTCTCATGGACCTTGAAGCCAGTGCACTGTCTTTTTCTTCGCAGTCTCTTGATAGTATCACTTGAGCCCCACTGCCTTCTCTTACCTGCAAAACAGCTACTGTCTTTCCCTGCGTAGGCCTGACAGAACCAGTATTCAGCGGAATCCAGTCAATTTGATTCTTCATCACCCCAGTGATCTGACCATGCATCTCGGGAGACACCCACACATGGCCCTCACTCCACTCAACCAAAGATCTCAACTCTTTAACCTTCGCGCATGTGTGCTCCAACGTAGGGTTGCGAACAGGAAGACCGTCAGGATTGAAGACTCTCACATCTGCCCCAAGCTTGTCCAGCAGTCTAGCGCACTCATAAGCTAAGAAGCGCGAGAAGCTCTTCTCCCGTAGGGAGCCATAGAGGATTAGTATCCTGGGCTTGTGCAGCTTCTTTGCTCCAGGAGGGGTAAAGGCAATCGCCCCATCGAGCTCCAACTCTTTGACCCAGCACTTCTCTATGGCCTCAGGGGACTCGAGAACGTGAGGGCGCCAGTTGGGTGTCGGCTGGGCAGTCTCTTCCATTTTCAGGCCACCAGTTGTCTGACGTGAGAGGCAAGAGGCGTAGTTGCGTTGATGGATAGGAGGGCGCTTCCACGGGCCAAGGAGTGTTATTGCGAGAGCTCTTCGCATGGACAACTGCAAGCTGGAAGACGTAAAGGAGGTGGCAAGCGGTAAGGTCTCCTCTGGGCTTCTTGCAAGGGATACGCAGCTCCTCAATCAGCTATAAACATTGAGGAACATAGTGGAACAAGGGTAGGTGTACCAAGAGGAATCTCTTCTGCGGTCGTGGAGACGTGACAATCACCCCACCATCTCACAACCTTTGATACCTCCCCTCTGCTTTACCCACTTCCACCCCCCGCCCCCACAGGGAAGACATACTAAAGACATTATCGCATCTTTGAGACTCTTTCTCTCTCCTTGATCTATCTAGAATCTATCTTTCTTTCTTGCTCAATTTACTCTGCCTCATCCTTCTCTCTCTCATTCTCTGTCTGCCTCTCTCTCCGCACTGGAATCGACCAATGGTCTTGTGACCAACAAAAATTCTGATCGGTGACCACCTCCGGCCACTCAGATTCGGGGGACTCACCCATGCCGTTGTCCCAAGTATCTTTATTGGAAGGTAAATTTGTTAGTGACTCCGTCATTCTATAGGGCTCTCCTCTGGGGCTACTGTGTGAAGAGTAGGTCCTAGTTTAGTTTAGTTCCCCAACCTTTTCAAATGATTCTTTACCATTGATATAGCCCTTGCCTGATAATCACCTACGGTAGTTATCAATTTAACAAACTGCACATACCGCTAACGGGAAGGTGCCGCAAACCGATGAGAGCTGCAGAAAGAGCTCCACATACACAAATCTCATTCTTCTGAGGGCTATTACAAGCAGTCCATTACTGATCATGAACTTCTCGCTTTTCCCTTGGTGTTAGTGGCGTCCACATCCATCATCTTCCATTGGCATATTGCCCTCCACATCTATCCGGGGTTAGCTTTGGGAGGAGCAGTGGTAGAGGGTGGCTTTCTAGCAGGCTATAGATCCCAATTGGCCTACAAGAGGGTGGATCTGTGAGACTGACAATCGAGCAGGAAGATTTGGCGCCTGCGTAGAAGATATCTGGAGAAACCTTGAGAAGTGAGCACTTGGCAACTAGAGTACGAGTGCCTAGATCCAGCTGGATGGTACGGAACGGGCCTTCTGGCCAACTCTAAAACTCCATCGTATTGCCATCCGCGTAAAGGCACCATGAGCTTTGAAGATGAAGACGACCTATTTTTCGAGTTTGAGACTTTTTTGCAGGTATGCAACAATTATAGCGGAACCCGGCCTTTTAGACCACGGCTAACACTGTAATTGCTTGCCTGTCTCTTTCTCTACCAAAGACACAAGATGCCGAGGCTAGTGCCCTTGAGGGCATACCCAATTCACGACTACCTGGTGGCGGCCTCTCAGGTGCCGCAAGAATTCGAGATTTCAAGAGAGGAACCGTTGTCTGTCGACATTGGCTTCGTGGTCTTTGTATGAAGGGGGAAACATGCGAGTTTTTGCATCAGGTGAGTCATACACGCAGACAACGTGCGGGTGGCCCTCAGGCATGCTAGTAGCCTATGGGGGTGGGGTGGGGGGTGGAGGTTGTGCTGCAGTTGACCAAGAGCTTGCTTACTCCACTGGCCGGATCAAAATCATGAAGAAAGAGACAGAGAGAGACATACAGAGAGAGAGACAGAGAAAGGAAGACGGAGAGAGCAAAGGGACAGATAGACAGAGTATGATAGCCCATCATCTTTAGAGATGAAACTCGGAGATGACATATTGATGCCAAGTGAGAGCCAGATGATAGGCTAGGTTAACAGGAACAAGGGAGATTTAGAAGTGCATGAACTTCAAGAACTAATGCTCTTCTTCTTTCCCTTAGTACGATTTAGAGAAAATGCCCGAGTGCAGGTGGGGAACCCAATGCCAAGTAACAGACTGTCCCTTCCGGCACGTGGCAGAGGAAGACAGAGTCGAATGCATCTTCTACAAGCAAGGTTTCTGTGTTCATGGGCCTATTTGCAGATATAGACACACAAAGATAGCGCCCGAAGACTGTCCACAAATAGCAGACTTCAGCTTCCAAGAAGAAGTGGTGGACGAGGAAGGAGTCCGGAGGAAGAAAACTCAGCCTGCAAATGAGTACTTCAAGACGGTCATGTGCAAGAACTGGGAGGCTGCGGTAAGTAGTCCCATCATCGACGCTTGGAATTTAGGGTTGCCGTGTAGAGTAATCCTTTAGGGTGGGAGATGGGGGACATTAGGTTCTTCCATGGATGTGCTCGTTTCTCTTTCTTTATATCTTAGTCTGTCTCTCGCTTTTATGACATTCCCTCCTGACGAGAACAACCATCTTTCCCGACTGCAGGGAGAATGCCCATTCGGCACAGAATGTCACTTCGCACACGGCAAGGACGAGTTGCGACCTTTCCCAGGAGACAAAAGAATGAAAAAGGGAGGTGACGAGGCTGCATTGGAAGATCTACCTGATATTGGAGAAGGAAGCAACGCCTACTTCATTGTCAAGAGTTTCGACTATAGAAACGTTCTCATAGGGAAAGAAAGAGGCGTCTGGGGACTGTCTCCTGAATTATCAGCCGCATTTGCTTCGTCTCTGGGAAAGGTTGATCGGGTCTTTTTTATACTCACGGTGAGCGCTAGCAAGCACTACCAAGCGCTCCTCAGGGTCAAGTCGAAGACCATAATAGATAACGTTAGTAAAGAGCCAAAGGGCAGGTTCAATGCGCCTCCAAGCGACCGAGAGGCGAGGGACAGGACCCTACCCTGGCCTCAAGAGGTGGAGGTAGAATTCCTTAGAATAGTGGAGCTTCCTTTCTCAGAGGTCGTGAACCTGCATAACCCTATGGATGAAGGGCTTCCGGTCACAAGGGCGAGAAACTTTCAACAACTACCAAATGACCTGGGTCACGAGCTGGTAGTACGTATATATGAGGAAAGTAAGGTCCCTCTTTCGTGGGTAAGTGCCAATACCGACTGCGGGAAATTGAACTGAGGCGATAGGTCGCGTGGCTATTCGCCGAAGTTTCATGCTCTCGCTCCCACTTCATTGGTGCTGTCTTTCTTCAACACTTATACTTGTCTCTGTATCCGGCCGCGCTCCAAGCACCGAGTTCAACAGAGTAGCCTTCGGTGCTCCTGTGCCCTTCTCTGTGCATGGCGATGCGGCTTTGCTTGCAATGTCCTCCCTGTCTGCTTCCAAAAGGGCCCTAATGCTACCCAGACTTTTTCATTTTTCTTATTTATCCTCCTCCATCTCGATTGACCTTTGTTATTTTTTGACAGGATGATCTAACAGTTTCCAATGAACCTGAGATAATAGCGCTAGAGAGAAGAAAGGTTGCTGAGACGGAGTCTCTGAATGCTCCAAGCCTGGAAGGCCTCAAATGGCCTACGTTTGGGCCCGGTTTCATGTTTGCTTGCAACAACCACACGGTGGACGAGGTATTTGGCCGGATGATTATAGGGTCAACGAAGGAGCATGAGCAGCAGACCAAGGTGGTACGGCCTGGAATGACTCTCTTTATCGTGAACATGGCAGACAGAGCGATAATGGGCATTTTCCAAGCGATATCTCCAATGATCGTCAACCTTGAGCCTACAGCTTTTACCAGAGGACCAAACCAACAGTCTCCATTCCCTGTGCAAGTGAGTGCCATCGTCAATGTCAAAATTCCAACTCCCTTGGCTTCGGTTGCTGACTGTCATCTTGGTGCTCCTATTGCCTTCTTTCCTGCCTGTTAGGTGAGGTTTTCCGTAGTCTTAGAGGGGAAGCCGATACCTGAGACAGACGAGGCTGTAAAGGAGATTCTAGGTGAGAAAGGCATAAAGCTGGGCCAGATGCGTCCCGAGCTAGTGCAGAAGTTGGCGGATCTCTTTGCCGAGAGGTGCAATCTTCCTGTTTTGTCGTCTGATGGTGCCGAGGAACTTCCCAAGTATACAGAGAAGATACCTTTGACCGTGGATGAAAATGACTTCCAGGTTCGTTAGTCGTCTGCAGCGAGTTAATTCTCTTCCTTGCGTCTTGCTTCTCGATGTTCTCCACTTCTGCTCAACGCCTTGATCGAAGCCTCCTTTCCCCTTCAGACTCTTTGTCTCGGAAATGATGGTTTGTGCGCTGCTGCCTCTTTTGGCATTTTAGTTGTTATCGGGGCACCTTCACATGCATTGCCTAACCTTTATCTCTTTGCTAAAATAGCTACTACAAAGAATACGTGGGGAGGGTGACGAAAACCTTCTACGAATAGAAGCTGCAGCAGGAAATGGCACTCACATTTCCGCAAGAGGGAGATGGAGGGGAAAAGCAAGCGACGAAAAAGAGCCTCCTCATCTACTGGTGGAGACGAGAAGTCCCGGGAGTCTCAAGGTGGCCTGCGGAATGGTAGCAGAGATGCTGGACATGGTATTCCAGGTAGAAGCCTCTCCCTTCTTTCACGCTCGTTTAATTAGTTATTGGTTTAGACCTTGTCTGGCATGCTTCGCTCCAAGTGTAGTCCATTAGGAACCGCCTATCTATACCTTGGTCCTTCTGGCTCTCGATCTTCGTCTATAAGTCATTCATGCTGATGGGCGATGTTAAAATTCTCTTACAACTGAAAGACGATGTTTGGTGTCACCTGTTATAGCGAGTGGCTCATTCACCTAGATGGTACGACGGTTCACCATGTTGCTGACTCTTCTTTCTTTATCTTACTATTAGGAGTACAGCCAGTTCAAGATGATGCACGGACCAGGTGGCGTCTTTCCTCCTGGTCCCATTCCTCCTCCTCCTATGGGGGTGTTTGGTGCGATGCCTCTTCCACCACGTGGTGCATTCCCGCCTATTCCCCCTCGGGGACCTCCGCGTGGTCCGATGCGTGGTGACTTCCATGGAAATGGTCCTCCTCGCCCTCTTCCTCCACCCGCGGGGGGCCGAGGCTCAGATGGACCTTGGTAAGTCTATGTGCATGCAAAAGACAAAGCGAGGGAGTGATAGAGGGTTACGATGATTTGTACAGGTCTAATCTGTTGCCTCCGTTTACCTCCGTAGGCGGGGTAAGCGCAAGAGATGAGGCTTACAAACTGCACCTGGGAACACAAATAAACTTGCGCCGGCGTGACTTACTGGGTCTCTAGCAGCAGAAGACTTTCCGGGCCTCTAGCAGCAAGAAGACCTTCTCCCGTGCGGGTTGAGACTCGCCCTTTATTCCGCTCTCCCACTCTCTTAACTTTCCCTCAGTCTCTTTTCGAATCGATTCGCACCTTCCTATTTAACTTCTTTCTTCTGCACTTTCCTTACTATTTGTGGCACTCTCGCTTATTTCCTCTGCATCCTCGCTTGTTTCGTTCGGACATCTGCTTTGCACAATGTGAACTGGCCCTTGTCCCAAATAAAAGAGCTGGCAAGCCGTCGCGCAGAGATCCGTACTGACAAGGCGCTGCCGCTGAGCAAACTGTCTGGAATCACGAGCACTTTATTTATTGCCGCTCTTCATGCGGCCCTCTCAACCTCCTCTTAGCACCTGCTTTCTTTTCTCACACATCCTATGCCTTAAGGTCTGTTAGGGAGGTCCCCTCTAACACTAATGACAGTTATCCTGTCGGTAGCTTTACCTTCGGCTGGTCTTCGTCCCTCAGAACCATCCTTCTCCTCCTCAGTAAGTGCGCAAGGACTTGAAGGGCACGTAGTTCTAGATATGGATAGAGAGTAAGATAGCTTGATAGCGGTGGTCTTTGAAGGGAGACGATAGAAGAAACTTCGCGAAAAGTTAGTGATCGCGCAGCAGAAACGAGGAGTCGTCCGTAGAAAGATGAAAGGTCGGAAGACGCAGGGAACACTAATCTTCTAAGCCACCAAAACAAGTACTGAAAGTGCTTGTTCTCACTCATGCCAGTTGGTCGAGTCTTGCGATGGCATCAGTGAAGGGGTTCTAGCAGACACTGTCGACTGCACGATCTCTTATAATCTAGTAGTAGAGAGTAAGAGCCCGGTTTGCCCATTCTTTTCGTGCTGGGGTCTTCCGTACTCTTGCTGGGGTCTTCCGTACTCTTGCTCGTTACTCATCGTTGCTGTTCAACTTCACTCTATCTTCCCGCTTTTCTTGTTTGAGCTCATCCTCCAAACATCTGGCATTGGGATGAGTTTTAAAGCTCATCTTAGCCATCCAACAGCGAAGAGATACAGAGAACTCGTGGCCTTGGTGAAGGAAACGGTTCCTTCTCTCGCTGCCTCCACTTATCAACATGCTCGCTCTTAGGGTCACTGATTCTCTTTCCCTCTCTCCAGCGCTCTCTCCTCAGCTTTCTCACTCTCTCATTAACCATCCACCAGGGGACTGTATCGAAGTAGTAGCTCTACCACGAAGAGTAGAGAGGACCTCACAAGAGCTGCGCAACAACAGGGCGGCGGCGTAAGATGAAGGCGTGTTTAGTTCAGCCAAAGTAGTAGGTTGCCCCTCGACAGTCATCGACGCGAGAAGTTCATAGTCTTCTCGACAAGACAAGGCGCGGAAGTACACCACGGACAGACCGCCGACCAGGCAAGGTGAGACGGAGGAACAGAGAGAGAGAGAGACGTTCATGGGCCTGTTGGTAGCGAGGGCTCACCAACAGAAAGGAATGGATCATCGAGACCACCGCCGGAGACAGGTCGTTGCACGAGAACAAAAGTGTGCACGTCTGTTCAAGTGTAATGCACCAGAAACAGAGACGATGACGGGGAGATAGAGCAGTGAGAGCAACAGCGAAAGGGAGGAAAGAGAACAAGAAGGGAGAGAGAGAGAGAGAGAGAGAGAGAGAGAGAGAGAGAGAAAGAGAGAGAGAGAAGAGAGAGAGAAGAGAGAAAGAGAGAAGGGGAAGCGAGAGGACAGAGTGAGAGAGAGAGGACAGAGAGAGAGAGAGAGGGAAGAGAGAGAGAGGAGGCGAGAGAGCAGAGAGAAGAGAGACACAGACCACTTGGCTTCAGAAGCCTTGTCAACCACAACCACTACTGTAGAAGGAACAGCTGTGAGTAAGAATAGGTTAGCATGGCAGACAGAGTAAGGGAGAAAAGTGACAAAGGACATAGAGGTCCTTAGGGAGAGTGGCAGCCAGAGTGTGATTATAGATTCAAGAGGATGGAAGAGAAAGACAGAATGATTGTCAGACTCTTTTTATCTCTTATTAGAAATGACCCCCTCAACAGGAACTGGGAACTTCCTGGTCTCCATTCCTTGGTTTGGGGTCTACTGTACTTCATCAGAAATTTAGAACACCAATAATTAAGGCCTTGTTCCTTTTACCCCATGGTTCTAAAGTACGTGTGACTAGATTTTAGGACCTCATCTTGTGTTTGTATCATGGCGGTGTATGTATATAGGCGACTTTCGTCCTCTATGAGAGCGTGGGTTTGACTAGCCGGACGTTGTTCTAAACCAATAATTATAAAGCGTTTGCCCTTTGGATACACAGAGAACCAATGATACATTTTTGTTGCGTTGCCCCCAGTTATTGATCACAGAGCACCATTTCTTCTGTCTAGAGGTAGGTCTCCTAGTACTGTGAGTTTCCGGAGAGGCGTTCAGTTCCCTCTTTCCTCTCTCTGTCTCTCTTTCTCTGTCTCTCTCTTCTTCTCTGTCTCTCTCTTCTCCCTCTGTCTCTCTCTTCTTCAATGTCTATCCCTGTCTCTCTCTTTCTCTGTCTCTCTCTTTCTCTGTCTCTCCCTCCTCTGTCTCTCCTTCTCTTTCTCTCTCTCTGTCTCTCTTTCTCTTTCCCTCTCTCTGTCTCTCTTTCTCTTTCTCTCTCTCTCTCTCTCTCTCTCTCTCTCTCTCTCCCTCTTCCTCCTTTCTCTCCCTTGCTCTCTCTTGTGCGTGCCCTTCTTGGTTCTCCCTCTCACACCTCTCCTCTTCACCTCTCGCTGTTGCTGTTTCTCTCTTGCTTCTTACTACTCTGTCTTCGTCATCCCTCTGTATCATCGCGATGGGACAGACGACGAGCCAACTTTGACGACTGATGACCCAATGGCCTGCTGCGCTGAGGCAGGGACGGACACCGTCACTTGACCACCGCAGCACTTCTGCAGGATCCGACCAAACATGAAGAGACAGTGCAGGCGACGGGGGAACAGGAGAGCAAGCAACACGGAGATGATGGCAGGGATAGTTCTATTGTAGGAGCAAAGAGAGCAGAATTTCTATGCCAAGGGACGGCGTGGTGAGGAAAGCGGGGTAAATGAGCATCAAGAGATACATGGAAACACACGCCAGCGTATCAGAACGATGACCGTTGACTCATGAGAAGAGACATGGCAACCTCTTCCCCTTCCAATCCCCTCCTGCTTCTCCTGCCACGGGCTTGTGACGTCTCCTCCAGACAGTCCAAGGATGACTCTCACCCTCGCTGAGAAAGAGGCACTGGAAGAGAGAACGTTGGTAAGCAGGACGGGAGAGAGGGAGAGGTTCTTTCGAAGATGGACTCATTATCATATTTCCAAGCCCGTCAACACCGGGAACCTTCCACCCTCAAGAAGCCTTTGGGACAATCAACAGGCCCAGTATTTCCCAGACAAACTCTTGCCTCTAGTACGCTAGTATAGGCCACACTCTTTTCGAGCCCCACTTCTATCTGCTAGGGAACCATGGCTAACGCGGTCCAGATCACTTCGATAATTGTTTTCTTTGGCATCTCTATCGTGGGGACTCTACTTCCCCTCTTCTTCTCCAAGAAGATAGAGCTTCTGTCATATCTGAACATCTTTGCAGCGGGAGTCTTCCTCGCCATCGGGCTGATGTCCATCCTGCCAGAAAGCGCTGAACACCTGCATGAAGCTTCAGAAGATTTTCATGAGTTCCCGCTAGCTTACTTCCTCACAATAGTAGGCTTTTTCATCATCTTCGCCTGTGAGGAGGTGGCTCACTCTATGTATAGGAAGGCTTTTGGCCGCTCTTCTCATGATGAAGAGCGAGGAGAGAGAATAGAAGAAGGGGACAGAACCCCTAACACGGCTGAGTACTCTGCTGCGATAGACCCAGCAGTAATCAAGGCAGCAGCAGAGGAAAAGAGAGAAAGGGAGGCTTCCCTACTAGCTGCCATCGTTCTTCTTGTCGCACTATCTGTCCATGAGATACTGGAGGGCTTTTCTATCGGAGCTATGGGGGATGATGCCACCTGGGGACTGTTCTTTGCCATCGTGTTCCATAAGACAGTAGAGAGCATTGCCCTTGGTGCTGCCTTCGTCCGGGCACAAACCAAACGAACTATCTTCTTCGCTATCATCTTTGTCTACGCCCTCACTCTACCTCTTGGTATTGGGCTAGGACTGGTGACCTCTGCAGAAGGAAATGTTGGAACAGGCGTTGTGCTGGCTCTCTCTGCTGGATCCTTCCTCTATATTGCGACTGTGGAGATCATCCCGACAGAGTTCCAGTCAAAGTACCAGGTGAAGCGGTGGCTGCGCTACGCCGCACTCATTGGCGGCACGATCATTATGTCTGTTCTCATCCTTCTAGAAGAGATAGCAGAGCACGCAGCAGAAGGGGAGGAGGCAGAAGAGGAGGAGAGTTAATCTCTTACCATATCGTCTTAAATGCGTACTTTGAGCTAAGCCAATAGACCTCTCTCTGCTTCCTGGTTAAGGAGGTAGTGCAACCTATATATATAAATTTATCCATCGCGTCGTGTGAATATTGGCATGAGAGAGACAGAGAAGGAGCAGAACGATCCGGCGATGGACCAATAAGCTCGTTGCTATAAGATTAATTAGACATTCTTCTCTTCTCCTTTATCTTTATCTATTGTTGCTTGCAATCTACATCTCCCTCCTTAGTAGCTTTTGCTTTCGCGCGCTCTCGTCGAGTAGCTTCTTCAGCTTGCAAAACTGATCCAGGCTTCTCGTACTAATACGCAGGAGAAAAGCATGGTCAGAGACAGATCAATGAGTAATTGAAGTGACAGAGAGTGCTGGTTGGTAAAGGTTCAGACGATTGGATAGGGGGCTAGAGACATCGCTTGAAAACAAAAGAGCAAGAGCAATTGACCACTAAGAGAGGGGCACTAGCAGGCTATTCTTCTTACCTCAATCACGAGAGTATTGTTCGAATAATTAAAACTAAGGGCTGACGACTCTAACGGCAGACCTTCTCTCACCATCGATGGCACTGCAAGACGCTTATAATACCTGGAGAAAGATTGAGGAGGAAGGTAGCTCAGTGACTGACTTTACGGGTCCTTCACGTGACTTCCTGTCCGGTTTCACTGTTGGGTCTCGAGCTTACTCTGCCGTTACCCTTAGGGCCCTCCACTCTTCTTGCTCTTCCTTCCATCCCCACGATCCTTCTCATCAACTTCTCTTCTATGATTCTTCTCATTACTCTCTCCTTGGCTGGGTAGACCATATACCCGAACATGTCGGTCTGCCCCTCTGTCCTCTCCCTCCATGTATAAACTCTTTCTCAAAGAATGTGAAGAGGGTCTCTAACACTGCCTAAGAGCGAGCAGCAGAGACAGACAATGTGGCCGCTTACTTCTTATTTGACGTTCTGATGACGATCTCGTTCGTCTGTTTGTCTATAGACACATCGTATACATCCTGTACGTTGGGCATAGTGTTAGGGTTCTCCCCAGAACAAGACCTCAACGTGAGCGACAGACCTAAGCTCAAGCATAGGTCCAAAACCATTCCTCACTGTCACTGACTTTAGACCTTAAAGGCAGAGGCTTTGACGCTTAGCAAGAGAGCAACAATCAGCAGAAGACTATAAAGACAGGGAATGGCAATTAGAGTTGACAGCATAAGGAGAAGTAGCAGTGGTGTAAGATATTTGACGTACCTTGGGGTAAGTGAGGTTCCTTACCCTCCAAATCCAGGCTTCCTTTGTATCTCTAGGGCAGACGACGGGCTACAGGTGCCAAGCATTATAGCACGAAAGAGTTAATTAGATGTGGATTGAAGGCGTCCGTTTTGCCTCTACTTTTCTATTATTCCCTTTCTCCCCCGGTACGATCCTGCTAGCAGTAACACCGCTAGGAAAATATTCTTTGCTGTTCTGCTCTCCACCATTGCACGCCGTCTCTCTCTACCACTTCTTACGTTGGAGCTTTTCGCCATGATGAGATGGGTAGTACTCTTCTGGCCGGGAGCCTTGAACAGCCGTTTAGTCAGTGTAGTTATCCGTATAAGGAGCGTTTAGAGCCATTTGAAAGAGGTGAGTACCTCCGCTGGGTCACCAATCTCGTACTCCCAAGGTGTCTCTTTCCCTAGCTTTGTCCGGCCCTTCCACCTTCGAACTTTCAAGAAAGAAGAAAAGGCAGGCAAAAGATAGGTAAGAGCTTGGATGAGGCGAACAGAGAGGCGACGACAAAAGGTGTAGCAAGAAGGTGTTCTGATACGAAAGAGAAGCACTGTGGCACTAAGGATCTATTCGTGACTTGTCAGCAAGAGAGTTTGGCGTACCTATGAGCTCATCAGTCATCATATCGTATTCTTCCACCTGTAACACACGTGAGGCCATGCAAATAATGACTTCGGACCCGGTCGGCGAAGCAGATTGAGCAGGATGCCGAGGGGAGATAGAAAAAAGGCTACAAGCACTAAGAAGAACCCCAGACAAGCTAAGCAAGGTTCCAGTGAGGGGAGATCAATTAGAAGGGCAACAAGGGTTTAGGAGATCTTAGAGAGCGGGCACCGCGTATCCGAGGGAAAGTGCTTCAATACAACGACAAACATCAGGAGTGCTACTAGGCGACTAAACGTAGTCAAGAGCAATGTGTGGTGGGCTACCATTTCCACGCCGTCGGGATAGACGGTGGACAACCGCTTCCTTCCTCCGGCCACCATTGCCGTAGATCTTCCAGTTCCATGCTTTGAGAACTGAAGCCAAGGGTGAGAAGAGTTAGAAAAGATCTCAGGTAGCAGGGGAAAGGACCCACAAGCTCTGAGGGAAGCCATCTCACCAATGAACTAAGAGGGTTAAGGAGCAAAAGGCAGGTTCACTCAACACAGCCGATCCAGATCCTTACCATAGTCAACTTGACCCTTGCGGCGTCTAGCGAACGCTTGCACTATCGGTAAGCCAGACGATTAGGCCTCCTCTTGTCGAGATTAGGCGAGGAGCTCCTTAACGCGGGGATTAGACGGGCACTAGGAAGATAAACGCTAAGGCACACCAAGCAGGTGCAGGTCTCAGGCCTACGTTTGGGAGACGATCGTGGCCGACGTTCGCCTGGGCTAGAGATCAACAGAGTTCAAGGCAGCGGCCTCTGTTTGACGGCATTAGCTTGATGTTGCCGCGAGACAAAAGTGTGCATGGAGCAAAGGCTGAGCAAAAACCTGGAAGCAGGACTTGGAGCAGGAGGACAGAAGAGAGGAAAAAAGAAAGGAAACAGAAGAAGTGACAGAGAGAGGAGGAGGAAGTGAAAGGGTAACAGTAGAGGACTAGCGACGTCGTTTCCTAACCGGAACGATGACTGCTGATTCTAAATTAAGTCTATAATAGGCCCAATTATTCATAACCAGAATATCTTCTAGGCTACAGTATGATCTCCGAATACTGTGAAGTTGATGATGATGATGTTGTCCTCGTTGTCGTCCTCCTCCGTCGCTGCTCCTCCTATAAATTATCCTTCTTCTTCGATGATCGGTGGAGGATGGATGATGATGATACAACGGTCCTCGTGGTGTTCCCATCCTCGATCCTCCCTCCTCCTTCTTCCTACGAGTAGTTGGTCTTTTTGCCGTGCTGATGCCATCATCCCACCACGAGCTGGCCGGCCATGATCAAACTTATTAGTAGCCTTCTTCTTCTCTCCTTTTTATAATCTTACGAGAACCTCGATAGATGATGGTGGTTGTTCTTGTTTGTGTTGTTGGCAGTAAGCAGCAATCATCATCATCATCAGCGTTAAAGAAAAACCACCGACTACTACAGTTCACAAGAAGGCCGGTTCGTGGAGGAGGTGGTGGGCGCATCGGGAGTGTTAACAGGTGCTAGTGGTGGAAGGCGCGAAATGAGGTGCTGTTGAATAGGGGTCGTCGGTGAGTGAGTAGCTCATTCATCTAGAAGGAAGAAGAAGCTTCTTCTTCTTCTTGGGAAACCAAAGGTCTGTTGGATAATGCATCACACAAACTTAAAAAAGAGTTATTGACTTCCACCAGTACTGCTTCTTGCTCAGTGTATGACGAGAAAAACGACTGAAGATTACCATGAAGAAGGAGAAGTACACACCACACTTTACAATTAATGGAAGACTTCTCTAGGCAAGGGGTCATGGTTACGAGAGTGATCAATAATAAGCGAGAGCCTACGGCAAAGCATTGGCGTATATTATTATCACGACGAACGGGATGACTACAAGCCCGCTGATAATAATGAGTGTTCACTTTTGTCTTTTACCTATTGTACTACCAGCGTAGTGAACTGAATCGGCTTCCATGACTACTAGTCGGTTTGGTCGGTTGAGGAGGAGCACCGCGAAGGAAGGATACAAGACAAGGAAGAGGTAAAGACAAAGAAATGGAGAAGACCTTTCTCACCACAACAGAGCTTCTTGGTCAAAAGGTAAGCCACCACTCATCAAGACAGCTGTGTTTACACCACCAACATGGTCCACCCCCGAAGAAGCTCTTCTTGTGCAAGCAGTTCTTATGAACCTCTTCCTAGTAGTAGCAGGTCCTTGCTTCCAATCTCCCTCGGCCTAATCAGTCGATAGGCTTCTTCTCAACTAAAATCTGAAGAGAACCCCCGATGTATGGGATTGGACAAAAGAAAGCCATAACCCAGACATCAGTCACCCAATATGAGAATGAAAGTTGTTGATGGTTCTGTGGTGCTTTGGGCTGTGGACAGTAAGAAGTCTTCTCTGCAGATCGGCTGGCGCGCAGCAGCCGCTGATTGTTGTTGCTGCACCGCTATTACCAGCTCGCTGTTGCTGGTATCTTCTTGGGCATGCCGCAGATCATCTCTCTTGACATCAATCTTCCCTGGAAAATACTTCTAGTTCTGGACAATGGTAGATTATCTGCTCGTCAGTGCAAACTGCTTGACATCGATCAGTGTCATCCTCGCCCATCATCAACATCATGAACAGTCAGCAGGGATATGTGAGATAGCCCACTCATTCAGTCAAATTCAATGTTGAAGCTTTCCTTCGAACGTTAATATACAGCTTATTTGACACTATAAACCTTATTTGACACCTCATACAGCCACATACTTGACGCTTGTGGTAGGCACAAATGTAAGTCTTGGTAAATTTACTCACTTCCCCGCTTTTTTCAAATTCTTTGAATTTCAAATGCCAAGTTAACGGTCACTTTGACGGCTTTCCTTGGGTTCCTACATTCCAAGTCCCGGCTTTACATATCTCAATCACACTCTGTCTTTCACAGACTTCTGTGTTACTTATAGATTTACTTGCGGACTTACGTCGCTCTGTCATCCACTTCCGCTGACAATACTCCAAAATATCTCTTCCATTTCATTCCTCCCGTCTCTCTTTGGGGATGGCGGATCTCTGTCTCCCAAGTATATCCGCTAGTTATTGCTTGGAACAGACACTGCGGCACAGAGCTTGAAACTTGGCGCTGCTGCCGCTGTGAAACTTGCTGGCGAGACGCGGATCTGGAGCTGAGCGTCTGCAGATCGGAGATTTGAAGATCAGTTTCGCAGATTTATCATCCAGCCCTGGATTTTTTCGAGGTAACCTTTGCTTCTGCATTGCTGTTGATATGGATAGTTAGTGGTGTTGGCTGGCTGAACACGTTGTCTTCAAGAAGAAGCGCGAGCCTTCCGCTCCTGTCAATCCTTCAACCACCACTCCGACCTTCAGGGTCTTGAGCCTTACTTATGGATATCTCTGTCGCTTCTTTCCAGGCTCTTTAAACCCACTCTTCATGCGGCAAAAGCAACGAAGTTCGTCTTCAAAGCGACTGGTCGCAGGCTTTCTTTCTTTATTCGGCTAAAAGATGGAATTGCTGAGAGACCAGCTCGACACAAGATCAGGACACAAACGACCATCGTCGGGGAGGAAAGAAGTGAGTCCCACCCCACACTTCTTTGCCTTCTGCCATACATAGCTCTACCTCTGATCCTCATTATTTGAAGCTTGCTGCGTGGTGCTTCCTCCTTCCGCCTTAAGGATTATAGCGTGATGGAAGGCCATTCACAATTCAGAGTCCTCCTGTTGTCTTATCTCTTACTCTTCCTTTCCTATACAGCGTCTCCCTCTCTCCAGCCTCAGCCCTAACGGCGGCTGGAGTCAAGAAGAGTTAGGAAAGAGAAAATCTCCAGCGAGAAAGAAACTCAAGGCAGAGGACCCTGCAGAGATGCAATCTCACCGAGAGGTAACTCATGTTCTCTGGGCTTGGATCTGCCTGTTGTTTCAGTCTGTCGTTCATTGTGATTCTTCGACAAGTTGCCTTCCCCTCTATGTAAGTCGAGTGTGACGCTTTGGTACGTCTATGTGTAACAGGACCGTACCGCGAGTCTTACAAGCATAATTCGGCTCCAAGAAAGCCTTTCTCCTCAAATGAGAGGTAAGACCCAAGTCATTGCTTTGTCGTGGACACCGCGCTTTCAGTGGCCCTCTATAACTGTTTTAGACTTGATGTTGCACGGCAAGGGGTCTAACGTCTCCTCTCCTGTTTGGCAGGGCCACGTGCCTTCAGTCCGATGTCCGTATCCTCCGCAGGAGAGGATTTGGGCTTCTATACTCCTAACCAAAGCGAAGCAGAAAAGAGCTTCCGCTCAGAGCTAAGCAGCATATCTAGAAATCTTGATGAGGAAGAGTTAGCGAAAACCGTGACGGAGAAAGAGAAACAGAAAGATGGGGGAGCAAGAGCGAGTGGGAAAGGAGGCAGGAGAACAGCTTCTCCCTACACCCTTCGCTCTCTGATCGAGCAAAATGAGAATGTTGACGTGCAGAATGGTACAGAGCCTCAGGTCGAGTCTGAAACGAAGACAACCACACCGAAGAAGTCCACTCCCAAGAAGAATAAGAAAAGCAGAAGAAACACTGCCTCTCCTGGCGCTTTGAAGGACCTTCTGACACTTGCTGACGATGATGATGAGAATGAGGAGACCTCAGGTGCTCCGTTCTCTAAGGCTCCTTCGTCTTCCTTTGTCATGGACAGTCCAGCCAGATCTACCAGAAGCGCCACCCGCCGCCAGACTACGTCTCCAGGAATGTTAAGAAGTCTTATTGCGGAAGAGGAAGTGAAAGAGGAGGAGGAAAAAAAGAAGTCCTCACGTAAATCCAGAAGACGGACTGCATCTCCTGGCGTCCTTCAGGACCTCCTCGTTCAAGGCGCAGAAGAGGAAGGACAAAAGGAAGAGGCACCCGCTCATCCTCTCCCCTTGGAGGACAAATTCCAGTCTCAGAAGAAGAAGTCTGGGAGGAGACAAACTGCCTCACCTGGCGCTGTCCTTGAACTTCTACATGACTCTCCTTCCTCTCCTCTTCCTTCTCAAAGACGTGTCAGCCAAAGGCGGCGGAACACCGCCTCCCCTGGAGCTTTGAAGGATCTGATCTTTTCTCCAGAAGAGGCCACAGAAAAGAAAGAGAAGGAAGAAAGTCCAATGCAGGACTCGCCAGTTCAAAATAAGAGGTATCCAAAGTTCTTTGTGTCCGCATAATCTCTCTTGTTTGATAGACTGACTGTCAATCTTTACCGCTCCTTCATCTCTACTAAAGGTCAAACAGACGGAAAACTGCCTCTCCTTCCACTTTATTGGAACTCATTTCTTCATCACCTGCTGAGGGAAATGAAGAGACACTTTCTGCATCTCCGCCTATGCAGTCACCTCCTGTTTCTACAGAAAGATCGCTTGCGCTTGGAGGAAGGCCAGAGGTCAACAAAGAGAATGTCTTTGTGGAACCTACGCCTGTAAAGGTATGATTTCGATCAAGGGACTTCGTAACGTACGGGTTAACGCGAGAAAGAGGACGAATAGATGTTGGCAAGAGAAAAGAGAAGCAGAGATAGCCAGCCCCACAGCTAAGAAGATGACTGACGGGAAAAGCGTAGGATTGGGGACGCCGCTTGTACGGACATGACGAGAGCGAAGGAGGACTTACTTAATTCCTTATCAGCAGGCCATGAGCGCCTTAAAGAGTTGCTTGAGCTCTCACAAGGGGGACAAGAAAGCTAGGGGCAAGAGCGTCGTGTTTGGCTCGCCAAGTAAGGAAGAGAAGTGCACTTAGGATTTTGCCTACGCTGTCCTTGTTTTTATTTGTCCTTTAAACGTTGCTGTTGATTAAGTAGTATATGGAATGTTGCTCGTGGATGTATATGGGTTGTTGCTCGTGGACTATCAGCCTTACCCTTCGTGCCTCTTTACGGAAGTTGCTCGTTACGCTCGCCCAGCTCTTCGCACTGTTCTTTATCACCGGGGATCACTCCAATCTTTATGGTATCTAACTTGTTCCCAACCTACGCCTGTGTGTTGATCTTCAGCGGGGGCTGAGTTCAGGATTGATGATCCTACTACAAGCTTAACTCCTCTGGCTAAGCGAGATGTTCAGCGCTGGTTCACGCTTGAAGAGAAAGAGGATGAAGAGGAAGAGGAAGATAACGATGAGCAGACAAACCTTAACAGCTCACTTCTGGAGGAAGCAGACGAGCTGGGGTCTGATTCTGAGGGCAAGGGGCGATTCTCCGATGAGGCGCTTAGTAAAGAACAAATGCCAGATGATGAAAAGGAAGAGAACAATACTTCCTCCCCAGATGCTAAGAGCTTGGATCAGTTTGGCTCATCTCCCAAACGCCCTCGCAGCGCTCAGCGGTACGTTGAGGCCCCAATCCTCCTGATAGCTCGTCCATCAGTCCACGCTCTTAATGAGACTATCCTCCAGAAGCTCACTCCCTCTGCTTTAGCAACAGGCGATCTTCAATTCTATTGAGGAAAGGGGTTTCCACTCCAGATGATAAGCTATCCATCAGTCGCTCCCTTGCTGAGGAAGATCAAGCAGAAAGCCAGAATGGAGAGAATATGGAGGTTGATGATGTGACTGCCGAGGTCAAGTTGCCCCTGTCAGAACCTCAACAGACTAATCCTCAGAATCAGATGGGGGTGACAGAGCTTCAAAACTCTTCGTTTTCCTTCTCTGATTCCGAGGAAGAGGAAGAACGACAACACGAAGAGAGAACCGTAGAGCTTGGCACTCTTCGCTCACTTGCAGAGGACGATACCCAGAATTGGAAGCCTCATGCCGTCTCCTCTACTACTTCCCTTTCCATGGCCCTGGCGGACGAGGATAGGACCACCCAGCTTGGTACCTTAAAGGATCTCATCTCAGAGGAACTCACAGAAAATCAAGTCCCTCTCTCACCCTCACAAGCTCCTCTTTCTCCAGCTATGGAAAAGGAGCAAAAGGAAGAACTTGAGTCTACGCAGAAGGTTGTGGAGCGATCCTCCCCTTCGCCCCTCCCTGCCGGAAGAGAAAGTCTGCCTCTCTCTCCGGCTTCTCCCGCAGAAAGGGAGAAGCACAGACTAAACATCAGCTCCATGTCTTTCACATATTCTGATTCTTCTCTCGATCAATCAGATATCCTCCAAGAGTCAGCTATCAAGGGCTCACTTAACAAGGGAGAGGAAGATGAGGAGGACTTCCCACCCACCCAGAGGGAAGACGAAGACGAGGTTGAGGCAGGGTTCACACAAGAACTCTCTTCATCTCCAGCTTCCAGCCCTGTCCACCATGCTTCGCCTTCCCAAGCAGAGCGTAGGCTCTCTCATATCCCTCCAGAGCAGCAGAGCGTGACAAAGAAGCTCTCTATGAGGGCGCAAGAAGCTCTTAGGGAGACAGTGAGTGAGATAGAGGAAGAGTTTATCTCAGCGCCTCTTTCATCCAGGAAGAGCGTCGGCGCTGCAAAGAGAGCTGGAGCCTCTCTGACGCCGCGACCTCGCGCTGGACGGCCCTCAAATGCGGCACAGCTCCTCAGAGGAAGGATTGAGAGTATGAAGCAAGGCCAGCAAGAAGAGGAAGACCAAAAGGAGGAGAGGGGCAGACAATCTCTTCTTCCCCAATCCGCTTCTCGTCGGTCTAGTATTGGCCTTCTTTCTGTCCCTTCAGAGGTCCGCGAAGAACCGGAGCAGCAGGCCAAGATGACGGTTGAGGAGTTCCTCAGCTACTTTGAGATACCTCTGAACTGGGCACCATCCACGTCGCTTGATAAGGTGAGCGCCAATACGCTGTGGTTACTTCCGCATTAATGAGGAGTACTCAATTACTACTATATACTATATCCCTCGCTTGTTCTTGCCTCCTCTGTACTTCGAGTTATCCGTCAACTCAGATAGCCTTCTTTGACACCTTCAGTTACTCGGGGCTACCTTATGCAATAGTTCAAACCTCATCTTTTTCATATGGCATTCTCTTTAAACACGTCTTTTTTGTGGTCTTTGTTTGGTTAGCTCTCTCTGGCTACTGAGCTGAAGAGCGCACCGGAGGGTAGCGTGCCCCGGCCATCTGCACGGCTGCTCCGCTGGGGCTGTGAGGAGCTGCGCGGTACTGTCAAGGCACTTACAGAGGTGAATGAGACAGCGATCAAGGAGATCAATGAGGAACAACCACCTATCCTTGAAAAGGTACGCATTATTCCCGTTGTTAAGGCTACTCCTGTCTCCTGGCTGCACATATAATCATAAACTCTTTCAGTTCATCTCAATCCTTTCGCAGAGCTCTCTCTGAACCGTCAGATATTTGCTCTCCTAACCATTGCCTTTGCACCTTGCGGTCTCGCCTCACTTTTTTTTTCACAGGGGTTGCGAGCCAAGCAGGGCTTCTCCTCCAAGTATCTCTTCTCTTCTTCTCTCCTACAAGCACGACAGTATGAGGAATTCAAAGTCAGAACGGGATGGTACGAATGGAGACAGAAGCTGGAAGCAGGCATTCTCTCCGAGCTAAACGAGGGAATAGAGAGACTTGACGAGGACCTGCGCTCTGTTTCTTCCGCAGTCTCTAGCCAAGAAGAGGTTCTTGCCCTTCTGCAGCGTAAGTCTAGAAATTGCCCGCAGAAACGTATGCCCAGCGCCCCCTAACTTCTCTCCTGGCTTGCTTTTTCTCTTCTCCATGTTATTTGCTCTCTCGGTGTTTCAGGCGAGCTGGACTCTTGCTCTGCTGAGATGGAATCAGTGGTACAGCGTTGTGCCTTAGCTGAGGCTATCATTGAACAAGATTCCATTGAGAGAGAGTACCTCGGAGAAACCGTCAAGTTGGAAGAAGAGCTTGTCGAACTTGAGGAGCAAAAAAGAAAACTTGATGAAGAGATTGCCAAGGTAACATGTGCGCGTAAGAGCACCCATAGGTCATCATTAAAGTTGCTAGTGCCTACATGCACAATCGTCCGATAACTGCCGGTAGGAAACGGAGCAAAGGGAAGTAAGAAAGGGACTACCCTCCTGGGCTCAAGAGAGATAAAGGAGAGATGGGAAAGATAAATTGAGAACCGAACTGCCATTTAGATTGAACCTGACTGTTTCCAATCGTCAGTATCAGGCCCAAGAGAAGGCGCCCCAGGAGATGGAAAAGCAGTTGCAAGGAGCAATGACAGCTAGCAGAAAAGCGACCGAGAGGCATCAGCTGCTCCGAGCTCTACAGCTTTGGGATCTCTCTTTCCCTTCGCCGTCTTCGCTACGGCTCTCATTTACCCATCCTAACAGCTCCTGCACTGCTCTAACGTTTATGACCGAACAGATGGTAGGAAGTGCTGCTTTACGTCGCAACTGTTCCGTTCTGTCGTCTATTTTGATCGTCGCAGTCTTCTGCTCTGGCTCTCTTCCACTGGTCGTTATCTTGAATCTCAAGCACCCTTCTACCCCTTGCCCAGGCTTGTATCTGATCGTCTTCACGTTTCGCTGTTTCATTCAATCAATCTCCAGGGCAACCTAAGCCTTAAAGTTGACTATCATCGCCCCATACCAAACGGAGGGAAAGAAGACAGCAGATCACTGTTCTGTGAGCAACTGCTGTCCTCTGTGACCTCGTCTCTCAAGGGAAAAGTGGTTGAGGCAGGACATCTCCCCTCCATTGTCAGAAAGACGGAGCACTGCTTTGGCAGGCTACACCTTTTTCTTGAACAACTCTTCACCCTTTGCTCACTCTTTCCTCTAGCCTTTTCTCTATCTCAAAGCAAGCCAACTGTGACGGTCCCTTTTGTTTCTAAGAGCAAGGAATTTGCTTTGGAGATCTCTTTCTCAGTGTCTGCATCTCAGTCCGTCACAGTCGAGTTCAGCGTGGACGTCAAGTGCGGAGAAGTAAGTCTCACTCGTTTACACTGTTTCTCTTTGCCCCTCCCATGCCACTTAACTTTCTTTGCTCGCCTGCTCTCTCTCTCTCTACCTCTAGGTCTCACAGTCAGAGCTTCTGAACCTGGTTCGAGAGACTGAAAGCGGCTTCCCTAACCTTCCCAATGTCTGTGAGGCACTTAACCGCAGGCTTCAGGACTGAGAACTACCTACTCCATGTCTCACACTTTCTTAAGGTTACTTTCTCCTTGTATGAGCCTTGTATCATCTAATTATTGAATGGCAGACTTTTCATAGCACAGAGATGCCTTGTTTAGTTAGCTACTCCTTGTCCACGACCCCAGAAGAGGCTTGATCTACCTCTATGAGCTCTCTAGCAAAGTTTAGCTAGCGCTACGTATCTCTTCTTTCCACGTTGCCACTCGCACCTCGTCTACCTCCCGAATCACTTGCCTCAATCACAGCGCAGAGCTTCATAATCTCCCTCCTTCCTTCACCACTTAGTTAGGTCTCGGTCGAAAGTGCTATTCTTAGCGGCGTTAACCTTGGCACGCTAATGGCGAAAAGTAAAAGCTCAACAAAGGGGTTGGGGATGGAGGTTTCTCAGCGCATGGAGAGGGGTACCTTATCTGCCTTTACCCTTGGCCCACGACTTCATGAGCTGGGAACCAGTAAGAGAGACCCCTCCCCCCGTCCGTTGGCTCTTTTGAGGCCTGGACATAAAGGTAGGCAACGTTCTCTTTCTTCCTCCAGTTGCCTGGGTCTCGATCTCCTCCTCTCCGTCTTCACCTCTCACATCCAACTGGGATGTGGTTAGGAAAGAGGAGAGATTGCTCTGCGTCAGCTTTGGTGCCGCTTTAGCTCTAGGTTTTGGTCTTCTTCCCCGAGTGGACGAAGAGAGAGAAGGCGCAACATCGTCCTCGTCGCTGATTTCTATTTCTTCTACGTCAGAGTCAGGAAGAGCCGCCGCCACTTTCTTGCCTCTCCCTCCTCCCCGCTTTGCTGCGACTTTCTTCTTCGTGGGTGCCCTCTTTGCCCTGCTCTTGCTGGCAGGCTTTGCCGCAGCTGTGCGCCCTCTTTTAGCTGGTCTAAAGTCCTCTTCCTCGTCGTCATCGTCAAAATCCAAATCCTTGCCTTCCTCTTCGTCATCGTCTCTGTCTTTTCTTGTCTCGTCCTCTTCTTCTTCATCGATTCCCCCCTCTTCTTCACTATAGGAGGCGATGGCTTTGGCCGCTTTCTTCGCCGAGGCTCTCTGTGTGGTTCTTCCTTTGGGGGAAGGGCCTCGGCCTCGCACACCCCCACGGAAATCCTCGTCAAAGTCTAGGTCAGGCTCTCTTCCTTCTTTCTCTTCTTCCGCTTCTTTTTCTCTTCTGACCTCTCGTCGACCCGCTGATGCGTTATTGAGTTGTGTCTCCGTCGCGTCACCGTTTACGCGATTCTGTGAGTATTAGCAAAAGTTAGACTCATAAGAGTAGGCTTCATGCTGCCCACAGCGAGAATGACACCGAGGCACTCGAGGATGGCAGACAGAAGACGGCAATGCTCGATGCCAGGTGGTAGACCTGACAAAGTGGAGTACAAGGCCACATGAGGTGGGAAGGTGCCACAACACGGTTGCCAAAGGAAGAGGAAAAGAGGAAAAGGCCTGTGGCTGCAAAGCCACTAAAGTAGTGGACGAAGGAAGAACCATAAAGGACAGCGCATTATCTACCTGGTCAGCTCTTCCCCTCTCCTCTGTTGGCCTAGGCTCTTTCTCTACTTGTTCCGATCGAGAGGATACTACTTCCTTGATCTCTGACACTTGTTTCACCTCTTTCTTCTTCTTCAGTATCTCCTGGAGCGTCTCAATCTCCCGCTCTACCATTTCACCTATTGCCCCCGCATCTCCCTTGATGTAACTCTCAAGCGCCAGCCCTAGCTTGTTTACTGGCAGCGCCATGAGTTTGCTGGCAGATGTACGGAGCTTCTCAGCAACAAAGTCCTCAACCTTGGTTTGGTCCAGAGGAAGAGGCCTGTTGAAGAGTCAGAAGTATTCGCGGCGACAAATAGAAAAGGATAGGATTATGCGTGAGGCCAGCCAGTGCGAAGAGAAAATAGAACAAGAGACTACCCAGGCAGCGCATAGATAAATGGATTGCTAGACAACAGCTGCAAAAGATTACGGCTTATAAAGTTTCGGTGGCATCAAGATAGAGCGAAAGGCGCTCCTATACGGAGCCCAAATTAGGACAGCACGGATAGGCAGGAGATGAATAAGATTGAGTAGCGATGGATGATCGAGGACCGGGCTTTATAATATCTGTTCTGAATGGGTGAGCTTACCTCAGAGGACCAGGCATTGGCCTTTTGGCTGGGTCTTTCTCTGCACATGGCCATTTCCAGGGTTAGCTAACAATCCTCAACAACTTATCGGGACAACACTAGATACAAAGGAAAGCATGGAAGGAGCAGGAGTAGGTCGACGGACATTTTACACTCTTCTAGCATCGAACTGGGCAATCAGCCACAAACCAGGGCCCCATACGAGAGAACTGACAACAAAACCGAGTGCAAAGGGTTCGAGAGAGTCAAATAGCGTAGCCATCGAGAGATACTGTTTCTTGCCTTCGTCCTCCTTTCCCTTCCTCCGCCTAAAGAAGAGCAGGATATCATTGGGATTGGCTACTTCCCCTACAAACTGGCGGCCAAATCTCTGGTTATTTAGCACCGGAAATCCTGAGTGCTCCACGCGCAAACGGACGAGGATCTCCTTGTATTTAATGTTTGGCTAAGGGCAATCGCAGCGGCAGCAAAAGGAATAAGAGATGAGCGACGACAAAAGAAGAGTCCCACGTGGGAGAATACATACGATCGAGACAGGGATGAAGCGCAGCAAGCAGCGGAGCTTAAATAGGGAAGTGGGCAGCAACAAGGGAAAAAAACGGACAAACAGAGGGACAGGAGCAACCAAGCGCAAACGATGGCGTGAGTTAGTTTGGGAAGGAGCGAGTCTGCTGACCATCTGCTCCTTCGCATCCAAGATAATATCCTTGACAATGTCAACAAGCTTGGCTGAGATCTTATCCTGGATATTCGGGTCGTCAGGGTCCAGCTCCATGTCAGACAGAGAGACCTCGTGGAAGATGAACGGCCGCACATTTTCAAACTTTATCCGGGTTATCCTGCAAAAGGGAGGAGCAAAATAGTGTAAGGATTAAGGGGGAAAGGCGAGGCAGGGAAAAGACAGAGCGAGAGAAAGAGAAAAGCAGAGGGAGAGAGGAACTGTGTGGGCGAGATAGTCAGTGCTCTGTAAGATCTAGCAGAGTGCGGCACGCAAGCCCTTAACCAACCTGAACTCCTTATCTGCTATCTCTAGCACTCCAAAGTGTTTCGGTACAGCTTCTCCCTCCACGAGAGAGGTAGCTACAGAAGAGCCCGGCTGTGTGACAAAGAAGTCACCCTTCAAGCTATATTCTGGTGATATCAGGCACTCGTGCTCATGTCCCCAGAGCACCAGGTTTATAAAGTTAGGGATGAATGACTCTGGCACGCAGTTCTTGCTTCCTCTCCCGCGGTTGTCTCTATTTTGATGGATGATAAAGATATTGAACCACGGAGAGTTGCCATTCTCGTCCGAGGCTGGAAAGTGAAGGGCCATATGAAGGAGATAAAGACAGAACCCGTGTCAACGATGAGGTTGATAAAAGAGAACAAGGGCATGAAAGAGACAGTGAGAGAGAGAGAGAGAGAAAGAGAAAGAGAGAGAGAAGAGGACAATGGGGCCGAGACAGCTCGGCTGCCCATAAGGACTGACAGAGTCAACCATGTGGGGGTGAGAGAGACAGCTTACCTCCGTCTACGGGCTCTAGGAACTTCACTTTCTTTTGCGCAAACATTCGGTTAAGTCTCTCATCCCTTACACTACCTAACCCATAGAGAGCAATCTTAGTCGTGCCCTTCTCCATCAGGATAGGGTGAATCTCAATGTTGTCTACTCTCTCGCTCTTCCCAAAGTAGTTCACCAGATTGGAGACAGAGAGAAGATCTAGCGCGGCAAGTGCAGTCGTTCCTCCCTCTCTCGTGGGATCGTCATGGTTGCCGTGTATGCTGAATACTGGGAGCTGCACGTTGTAGTTGGGATCTTGATAGTTGACGACCTCGGTATTGGGAAAGTTTATCTTCTGGTCGCTGACAATCTCGATCTTGATATCGCCGTCACCCATGCAGTAGTTGCGCAATAACGCCATAGTTCTAAAAAGAGTCTGTCTGGAGGGCTTGTTATCGTGGAATAGATCTCCGCCAAGAAGTAAGAGATCCGCATTGATGTTTAAGGCATGCTTCAGCACTTCTTCAAAGGCCTCGAAGGAGTCATTGCCTCGTACAGGATCTTTCTCTAGATACCCCAGGTGATTATCGGTCGAGATGACAATCCTAAAGGTGTTCTCCTGAGGGGGTTCCGCGGCCATCGCTTACACTCCGCTTCTGCCTTGCTGAAACGCAGGGCCGTCCTCCTTTCAAGTTCGACTGTCAGCTGTTGCTCCCCGGTCCATCAGTCGCATCCTGATCCGTTGTCATCTTGCTACATCAAACCTGTCGCGCCGCCGCTCCTATCCTTTAACAGCCCTCCTCAGTCAAACAGGCCGGTGCTACCTTGGCTCTGAGCTCACATGGAGCTTCACTTTTCATTCTTTCATCGGCCTCAAACTATGGCGAGAACGCCGATAAGAAGCAGCGCGAGATGTTGTTGGCGCGAAACTCATTCGCACTCACCCTCTTCATCACCTCTAACACCTTTATCGCTGATAGCCACTCTATACCTTGCTATTATTCTTACCAAGCAGCGCATTTATCCATAATGAGGAGGCGCAAGGTCATGAAAGACTTTATTGGTAGTTTTCTTGATGATTGTAAGGGCTTCTTCTAACATTCGCAGGCTCCTCCTGTCTGCTTGGGCAGCAGCCTGGGATGCTGACGCTCTATCTCTTCTTCTCTCACTAGTTCTACCTAGTTAGTGAAGATGTATCAGTGTTCAAGCGTAGGCTTGCTGCCTCTCCTCCATTTGCGGCCATGGCACTCTCTTGCACGCCTTTCCTCTGAGCAAGATTTCTTCCGGAGAGCTGAAAGCGAGCTCACGATGCTTTTGGGGACAATGACTCTCGAACAGAGGAAGAAGGATAATTTCTAAGAAGATAGTCCAGGATGGATAAGAGATCCAATTCATTGAGCGATGATAAGAGGTCGCTAGTGGCGCCGCGTGCCTCTCAAAAGAGATGAAGCAACAAAGCTTAAATCTCTTTCAAAGGTAACGTCCCGAGTCCCATCAAGAAGTTTCACTGCCATCATGATCTCATGCCTGCGTTCTTTCGCTGACTGCCTGGAAGAACATTTATTCCATCACTTGACTCTCCCATCCAAGTAATTGTTCCGATGATGGAGCTGAAGGCCAATCGGATTCAGCATAGTAGTAAAGGCTTCAGCAGGGAAAGGAGCAGCCCGGAGGAGCAGACGAAGAAGAAGAAGTGGCGGTACAATGTATCATATGGATTCAGCCCTCTTGTCGCTTCTCCTTCCCCCAATACTCCCCATATTAATGCCTTCCGCTCTTCTTCCACAGCCTTCAGGACAGAAATCTGTAGAGGGTCGCATGAGACTCAGACTGGTCATGTTATACTATCGTCCCTGAGCCCTTTCTGCAGCACATTCGAGCAGCCTTCCCTCTCCCGTCGACCTAAGCGCTAATTCTTCAACAGCAAATGAGTCGTCTGAAGGTACTGCCGCCGTCCAAGAAGTGTCAGCAGAAGGACTTAGCAGCAACAGCAGCAAACAGAAACGAAAGTACAACATGACCAGTCTGAGTCTCAGAAAGAGTCTGCGTGAAGAGTTCAGAAAGAAGGCAAAGAGTGCAGAAAGTGTGATCAGGCCCAAAAGGGCCATATCTGCCCCTTTGCTCCTTCCGCGGAGCCCTAAGCAGGAAGGATGTGTGTTTGCTCGGGACTCTAGATACTTTCTTCTTAATAAAAATATCTCTTTCTGTGCCTGTCCACAGGCACTTCCCTGTCGGCCACACTTCTCTCTTCGACCCTGCCCTGGCTAACTTGCTTTGGGTACCACTCCACTCACTTGGGAATCTATCACCAATGCTTTATATAACTACGAAGCTATTTAAATAGCGGATCGTCCAAGGAAGGCTTTGGGTGAGTGGTCGTACCGCTATATAGATAGCTTCGTAGTTATATAGGCATTGGTGATAGATTCCCAAGTGAGGGGAGTGGTACCCAAAGCAAAGTTAGCCAGGGCAGGGTCGAAGAGAGAACCGATAAGGCCGACGAGGAGACACACTACGATAGCGGTCTCATCCAGGTTAACCTTGGCTAACTTGAGCCGTCTATGAAGGTCCTTCACTTTGTTCACATAGTCCCTTATGGGACCACCCTCATATCGGGACTGGAAAAGTTCTTGAGCAAGGAAGAATGAATGATTCTTCGTCAACGACTTAAAACGCCGTTGTAGCTCAGACCAGAGAGCTCTGGGACTGTCCTTGAATTCAAGGAGTTCTCCAAGAAGCGATGAGTCCACCGTCGAAAGGATGGCCCGCATGACTTGGTTAGACCGTTTCTCGTAGAGAGCGAGGTCCCTAAAGTCCGTCGACGCGGGTTTCTCCTCGGTTGTTACCAGGGACATGGTCCTTCACACTTGAAATATTTCTCCAGTTGCCATCCCAGACCTCAAAGTTTTTGATTGGCCAGTTAGTTTGACCGCTAGAGAGAGAGTACTAACTGATGCAGAAGCACCAGCAGGAGTAGAAGCTTGAGCAGATAGCGAAGAGTCCGACGAGGACCAAGAGACTGTAGTTTGTCCCGAAGTCATCTGTCTCCCAAAGACTGAAAGATAGAAGAAGGTAGCACCAAAGATCTAAGTCAAAAGACGTGGGCCGAAATAACCTGACAGCGGAGTGGTGAACGCGCAGAGGATGCTCAGTGGTGAGCGAGAGTCTTAGCTAAGGTGCACTTGTGTCTTGGTGAGAGAAAGCTTTACTGAATGAGTTATGATAGATCCTACAGAACAGAAGAAGAAGGAAAGCAAGTACAATAGTATGGGAATACAAGTACTAAAAATATGTGTGGAGAAGGACAAAGTCTGTTGTTAATGATAAGACTGAGGTAAGATAATAGTGACTGTTCAATGATGAAGTGACTCTTGATCAGTGACTCTTGAGGATAAGGTGACTCTTGAACTCAATGAGTCGACACAAAGGCTGTGACGTAAGTGCAAAGCAAACCGTAACGCCAACACTTCGAGCCCTTTTTGCTTGTCCACACATGTGTCAGTAGCCCTCTCAGTGGAGGACGCTGTCCTGGTCGTCTCCGGAGCCAGGGCAATAGACTTACATCCCTCGGCCCGTGTCAGGAGGAAGGGCTCAGCACCTAGGCATCGGGACCTCACTAATTATAGTGGCTGTTGCCTTCCTCCCCCATAGTCATCTCAGCAGCGAGATTGGCCTGAGAGTTATCATCTGATCCTTGGAGATGGTGATCCCGAGAGAATTGCGGTAGATAAAGAGCAATGGCCTTAGCGACTGCATGTCCCTAGGGGGAGCCGGGCTCCATTGTGCCCTGCGCAGTAAGGAGAATGCTCGCGACGCAGGCTAAGAAGGTGGTATCTCCTGAATGGCCTTGAAGCCTCTGTCCCTGCGGCCTGCGCGCGCTTTAATTGTCAGATAAGGCGCTTGAGAGCAGCAGGATAACGGAAGAGGGAGCCGGACAACGGGGCTTGCAGTGGAGGTTTGGACTGGAGCTTTGGAGCGGTTGGAGCTTTGCGCCATCTGCAAGGATGCGCCTTGACGTAGGAAGAGGAGGAGAGCGGAAGTGACGCCGCTGCATGAAGGACAGCGATCAACTGCTTTTGTCAAAGAAAGACTGAGTCAACTTCAACATGAAAATGCGACGATTGTAGGAACTGGTGCTTGTGATACTGCATCGCTATAACCGCATAGGTATTCCTATGGAGAAAAGGTGAGAGACTAATAGCTTTCTTGGGAAACTTCTCGTCTATCTCAGGGCCAGGATGACATGATGGTGAGAGAGAGAGAAGAAAGAGAGAGGAACACAGAGAGACAGAGACAGAGACAGAAGAAAGAGAGAGAGAGAGAGAGAGAGAGAGAGA
>FLMG01002279.1:0-28278 GCA_900088475.1 Hyphochytrium catenoides
GGAGAATGGTGAACGAAAAGAGAAGAGTTTTAGTCTGGACCATAGAGAGATGCAGGCAGATCAAGAAGGATTGCCTAATCTCCCAAGCCCAAACAAATGAGGAAGCTTCTCATCAGTCTCTCCTCCGCGTCACCTCATGAGGGCACACGGGGTGATCGGAGAGCCTACTAACAGACAGTCCGCGTTGAGTAGACGTGAACATAACCCATGACATAACCCATAGATTCGACTCTTCTTCTTCAGGATCCGCCATCTCCCACCTTTTTCAGTTCAGCCGCCCGGTCATCAACCTCCTTGTGTTCTGCCCCACCAGTGGTTTCCCTTGATTGTGCTGCTCAGTGCTACGGCTACTTCAGAGTTTAATGCCTTTCTTATGACATAAATGAGCGCTTAGAGTCTCGTATAGATCTACCTTTCCTTGCCTTTATTTATCTAAAGGACCAGTGGCCGCCTCTCTTCTCTGTTGCCCGCCTCTTGCCTAAGAAAAACTGCAAAAGCTGGCGTGATAGCCCAGAGGAAAGTATCCAAGAGGCCCGCCGAGAGATACGCAAGCGTAGCGAAGAACCGGAGAGATTCTGGAAACGCTCCGCCTCTGACAATGTCAAAGGACCACAGAAGAGCTGGTAAGAGCCACGCAGCTGACCCGCCAACGGTCTAAGGCACACAACAGGAAGGAGAAATGTGTGTTAGCTACGGCCAGAGTCCATCAACCTTTTAGCAGGTCTCTAGAACCGACGAGCACGACGTAAGAATTCAGTTGCCTCAATGGGAAACATGCTTGCTGCATAAGATGATATAGGCAATCGATGAGAGCGTCCTAGGTGTTTAGGTTTGAAAGAGAGGTCAAGTGGAGTGTGGAGGACAGAGAAGGCAGATGGAAAGCCCGTCCTTGACTGCTGGCCTCTACGCTTTTCTTCCATTTTCTCCCCGTCTGTTCGTCCGTTCTTCCGAACAATACGTACATGGGCTCCCCAAACCTCCTTCATATTTTCTCCTCTCCTAGTAGATTCCATGGAAAAGCGGTCTAGTAAAGCCAGTCCTTTGCGGTAGTTGCGCCAGCAGTAAAGAGCCAGGACGAAAGAGGGGATAATGAACAGGAGCAGCCGCGGCCATGGCAGCGGTAGCCAGCAATAACTGCAAAAGGGGAAGGCACTTATCAGGGAGAAGAGCTAACTATCACGCCAATTGGACGTAAAAGCTCTAAATGGGAGGTGTCCATAATATCCAAGCCTAAGATGGAAAACAGCCTGCCCTTGGAGCTTTTGGCTAATGATGAACTCCAAAGCACAGATTGTCCATGGGAGAGAGAGATAGGTTAGAGGAGAAAAGTTTTTTTACCCAGGTCGTAGGCCCACATCCGCGGCCTCGCCATACGCGCCAAAGGCTCCACCTAGAACCGCCACACACAAGGAAGCTAAAGTGGCTAAAGAGACTCTGGTGCTTCTGGGTTGGGCGGTATCCTGCGACTGGAGCAAACAAAGTAGGGATCGAGAGATAAAGAGGTCCAACACTAAGAGCGAGAGAGTGCAGGATTCTTGGACAAGAGCTCCTCCTAGGCACCAGATAGGGTGATTGAGCCCAGGTAGGACTGCAAAGAGGGGAATGACATAACATTGCGACGACCAGAGACACAATGATTAGTGAGAAGGACCATGGCCGCACAGAGAGGACAACGAAGACAGACCGTAAATGGAAAAAGGTGAACGTAGTGGTCAAGAGGAAAGTGCTAACTTCTCACGGAAGTAGAATGGACATCCAGCGGTCCTATACAGGGCTGAAGAAGAAGGAATAACAGTACAGAGCAGGTACGGTAGGATTTGCCCGAGTAACGGAGAGCGCAGGCCTAGCTGTGGCCAATCGCGGGTGAGATTACGAGGGGTCCTCGCATAGCTTGATATCGATCTGAAGATAGGAAGATGACAAGCAAATAGAAGGCCCCAGAATAACGTTGAAGGGAAAAGAAGTACACCATCATTCCCCCCACAACCGCTGCTCGTGCGCCAGCACTCACATGTCATCCAAAAGGACAATTGCCTTAAAATCTCAAGCACGGCCCTCGTCAAGAAGATTCTGATCTCTGGGGAGGACTGGAGGCTGCTGTGGCGGAGGAAGAGGAAGAGGAACGCCACTGCTCCGCCAACAGAGAGAAGAGAGACGCCGACAAAAGGGACGAGCTCGGCAATAGAGACAGGAGATAGAGTGATCCCGGACTCTGCCCTATGTTGTCCCTTACGAGATGAAAGTGCTGCGCCACACCGGGGCGGGATCGTCCTGACGCATGCCATACCTACCCGTTTGGACGTCGCGTCGAAGAGAGTGTGATAAGTCCTCAGGAATACATCGCCTAGAATCCATTGTCCTGCCGGTCCTGCCAAAGCGAGGGAAAGGAAGGTAAAAGCGGAAGTGAAGATCACGAAGAGTTTAGGAGCAAAGATCACAGTGACGGAGGCAAGCGGAAGGTGCGGGAGATGTGAGCTCCTGCAATAGGAACCAAAGGCGAGGAAGGATGTGAAGATAGATGTCCTTCCCTGTATTCATAAGAGGCTCCACACTCCTTAGGAAGAGAGAGGGTAAGCAAGACTACAGAGCGCAAAGCACTTACCTCCATCGGAGAGAAGAGGAATACAGATTATCCACTGGCAGAAGGTATAATCTGGGCCATGGAGCTCGAAAACATGTTCTCCTAGTTCTGTGAGCAAAGTTAGAGTCCAAAACCATGAAGACGGCAGACCAGGAGGCAAGGGCAGACAAGCGTGATGGGCATTGACATAGATGAAGGGAAGATATGGACACAAGGGCAACATTCTGGTGGGAATATGTCTACCTAAGCGGATCGTTGGGAATTGAGATGGTGTGCAGCCCACGCATTGATAGCCAAGATTTGTATAGGCGCACGAGCAGAGCTCAATCAACACCTGCAGGCAACCAAGAGTGAGACCCACAAGGAGATGGTATGTCCATACTGACCGTTCCTTTTTCATTTTCCAGAGTAATCAGATGTAGACCTACCTCCATCGCTTTCCAGTATGGAATAGACGGCATAGTGAGGAGGGAGGTACCTGTATCTACGATCGCTCGGCAGCCATCTGAAATAACAATAAATGGATGTTAAGGGCCACATTTACAGATAAAGACAAGTTATAGAGGCAGACAAGACAGAAACGCCACCATCCTCACGGAGGAGAAAACATCCAGGACCTACAATGCTTAGACAACAGCAGTGAAGAGCTTGGTGTGTTATAATCAGTGAACAGAGAGGTGGTCTTACGGGGACAGAGCTCCTTGTCATGTATGCTGACCGACGGGACGGAGACGGTCCAGAATGTGTAGGTAAAGCCGGTTGATATTACTGGCGAGAAGAGCCACTCGGTGCCCTCTAAGAGGCTTGGGGTTAGTTCCAAGGCATCATCTAAGGCATCAAATGCTGGAGTATGAAACCAAGATAAGAGAAGGCATTTCTCTGTACTTCAGTACAAGGAGACGCAGGAGATCCCCAGCCATTGAGCTGACCGAACGTCAATCAGGAATGAAAGTGCAAGGTAGAGGGACAAGGAGAGAGGTTGCTCACCCTTTGGTACGAGTGTATTGTCATATCCTCCCAGGATCAGCTGTGAACCCTCACTGTTTGGTTCACGGCTGAGGAAGAAAGAGAACTGGCCACGCAGTTCTGGGTGCTGGGAAGAAAGCAGAGAGAAGACAGAGGGCACTGGAAGCGATATGGTAAGTGGAAATATCCTTGAGCTCGGCTACGCAGAAGAAACTAAGAAAGTGTCTCGTCGAGCTGTGTCCAGCCTCAGGGCCCAGGATACTTACATAAAGGCAAGAGGAAAACCATGAAAAGGAGGCCATTGAACGAGACTACCGCACAGTAACATGAGAGAGACAGGCGCCCACTAACCAGTCACAGTCGCCAAGCCTTCAAAGGCCATTCCCAGGATGCCCTCTGACTGCATGGTTCCCATCCGGCCCATCTCCCTCTCAGCCACTCCGACCTTCACCCGATCAACGGCAAGACCGCCAAGGTGCACCTTTCATACAAATTTTAGGACATGGCCGCCGACAAGGGTTAAGCAAACGTCTAGAGAAAGACGGAGAGAAGAGAGTAGAATTCTGGTCTGAAGCCATTCTTATATGAAGGAACAAAGAACAGACCAATGGAGTTTAAATTTGAGCGGTTCCGGACTATGGAGAGGAAGCTGCTTCATGTAAGGCTTGTCTCATGGCCTCCATGCCTTTTCCTCTACCTGCTCTCTAACTATATAGCCTGATATCTGCCCACTGCCATAAGCATCTGAGAAGCCATTAGGCCCCGATAACACTGAGGAAGAAGTCGAGGTGGACGGATTATAACGAGCCAGACCAGCACAATCTACGCAATTTGTGCCAGGAACCTGGACCATCGGAGGGCAAGAGGTGTGATGTGTCAACTCTAAAGCAATAGGTCCATGGCATCGGGTAGCGAGTACTATTATATAAGATACTAAATGGAACTCACCCAAAAGTCCGCAGACCCAGTGTCAAAGATAACATCGAACGACTGAGGCGGCGAGCCCACCCCAATCTCCCCGTAGAATTGCATAGCCCAGTAGTTACTTAGCGGGATGCGAAGGGAATCTGAAAGAAGGTGATGATGAGTCCCCTTGAAAGAGAGTGACGACACTAATAGCCAACAAAGAACAACCAAGAGAAGATGAGAAGAATCCGCCACAACATGCTTGATGAGACTAACAGCAAGTTCTTATGACACCGCAGCCCACCATTTTTTTGCAGTGCCTCCAGCCTAGCGCTTAGCGGAGAGTAGGCAAGCAGTTCCGGCCTCGGTGGAGACGACTGGGGAAGGTAATGCGACGCCTTGATGAAAGATGGTCAGATCCTTCCATTGAATTGCAACCTCTTTTCCCCTTGCTCTTCTGTCTATTACCTGCTCCGCTTTATGGCGATTGACTTTTCTCTTCAAAGGAATCTTGTGCAAACCCGTCACTTCTATCGCCAAGTTATTCGCTAACGTTTCAGCAGGCTCTGGAACCCTTTGAGGGTCATTTTGATGGACTCTGTCATCCAGCATGGACACCTTTGCTGCCCTATTTCTCCTGCGTTTGTACCTGGGCTTTCCTCTTAGCTCGTACGGAGTGCCAAGAGAGATACGTTTGTCCTCTATATGGTAGGCAGTGGGATACTTTTGTAGGAAAGGCCACCCAAGAAGAATCATCTCCTGGACGCGGATCCCATCCGGGTAGGCCGAGAGCAAGAAGACGATGTGAGGATAGACAACTATCAGAAGTGCAAGTAAAAAATAAAGCAATGGACACACTCAAAGTCAAAAGAAGAGGTGCACGAGGAGGAACGGCAGGAGCCTCAAGAAGGGACAAGAGAGCAAAAAGTTGTCAAACGATCCCGGCCTGAGGCCCACAATGTTACTTACAATCTCAACCTCTGATATGAGAAGCTCACAGCTCACTTCGGTCTCCCGCCCATGGTTACCGCCTCCACAGACAGCATAGTCTTCGCCTTCGAGGATAAACTCTCGTCCTCCAAGGCGGAAGACAAGAGGAGGGAATCTGTCTCTTTCTTTGCAGTTTCTACAATTGAAGCCTGCAATGGTGCTTTCACAGTCACACAGCGATGAAAGCTCTCGTACTACGGCAGAAAATTCAGAGCTCTGTAGCCCTATTGTCGGCAAGCCGCTATCTAAACTTGCAAAGCAACCTATTGACGAGAAAGATGGATTAGATAAGCATAGGCGTGGTAGGTGGAGGACATAACTGTTTACTCACAGAAGAACTACAGGATCAAAGATGAAGACCAAAGCAGAGTGGACATCGAGAATCATCACCTCTTGGGCAAAATTCGTGCCGTCCTAGCCGAGTAGAGGTAACCTCCACAGTCCAGTAGCGGTGAAAGGGTTCTTCGTTAGGTGAAGGGGAAGTGGGAACAAGCGGCAGGGAAAGCCAGGACGTTCCGTCTCCGAGGCATTTAGGGTGTACCCCTCCAAGAACCAACGCTACTTCCCAGTCCTTTTCCTGTCTTTCTCGACTTTCCTCTCGTTTGGAGGTCACTGAGCGAGCACAGAATGAAAATGTAGGAGGAAGTGACTCTTCTTTCATCAGCCTCCACACCATATTCTCCCGCGTGATCCTGCAAAAAATAAAGGGCAAACAACTAAGACTAGGCCAAGCAATAACATCCGATCCTGCCCGCCAAGGCACGTGAGCAAGAGAGGCGTACAAAAATAGAGAGCTATGCATCCACCAAATAGTTGTATGGCACTCCAAGGATATACGGAAAGGGATGAAGGGGTACATAGCCTGAGAGTTGTCAAAGGAAAATCATGACCTAGACAGTCATACATGGGTGCGGAGAGCCTAGGCAAGAAGATTTGGTTGAGGAGGAGAACAATGGAATGGGCATTTGACAGCAAAAGTAGACAGAAACTTACTTGCCGAGCTGGGGGAATGCTAAGCCCACTATGCCGTCAGCCGCTAGCTCCCCTAACATGCCAACTTCACGCTCTGCGACACCCACCCGTACATCGGTGAGAGAGAAAGAGGAGAGATGAACCGTGTCCTGAAGAGAGGCACAGGGGAAACAGGAGCAATAAGTTCCATGATGGCTTTCGTCAGACAAATGCAAAACGTTAACGAGACAGTGGGCGAAGAAGAACCATACGGTAAGCACGCCAAAGGCTTAGAAAGACCCTTACCCTAATGACGTAACCCTCGACTATCCCACTGCTATAGCGGTTCTCGAACATCTTGATGTTTCCTTTTTTGGTTCTATCTCTCTCGGCTGTTCTAGAGGCTTCTAGGTCAAACTCCGCACGACCGGCACAACGACGACAATGCCGCCCTGGTATCTAGAAGCACCCATCACACATATAGAGCAAGGAGTGAGCCTTGAGTCGCACCAGAGCTTGCCTTCTACTCTTCAGCCGGACGAAGTCCTTCTTTCACTTACCCAAAAGTCAGCTGAGGCTGTATCGAAGACGACCTCAAACTCCTGCGGAGGTGTGCCGACCGAGGCTATGCCCACAAAGGGTGGTCGGTCAAACTCAAAGACCCATTTCGAGGGATGAGCCTTCCTATACGTGACTCTGTGAGTAAAGGCAATGATAAAGGGACAGGTCTGCCCCAATCGACAAGGGTAGATAGGCACTTAGGGATGTCAACGTAGAGCAGTCCACGGCAGAGAAGAAGAGGCAGAGATATGAATGGGACCTGGTTTACAAAGCGAAAAGAAGCCGTGACATCCATCTCAAGGCCGTTCTTAGCATGACGTGCAAGTTACCATAAGGGGACAACGATAATATTGTCTCGTTCATCTCTTTTATATTGCTGATGGACAGATGAATAGTCCCATCCGGCGAGGAAGCGCAAAGAAGTGAACAGGGCATCTGCAGACGACAGCAGATCTTCCGTCCCGCAGTGTAACCTTTTTGTAGGCGGAAGACTAGGAGGCGGAACAGAAGAGGAGACTGGACTTGAGGAGGCAGGAGGACAAGCGAAGCCCATTCTCTTTCCATCGGCATCGAATAGGGTGTAATAGTTCTTTAGAAAGGTGTCTCCAAGCACCCAAAAAGCCTCATAACCCACAGAGGAGAGAAGAAGAAGGCAAGATGTTCCTTGACACAATGTATAGGCAGATCCTGTCAAGGTGAGGAAGGCCCCGCCAAGGAAGGAGAAGCGGAGGGCAGGGAAGTGATCCGCCTCGCACTTGTTGCACTACAAAGCGCGAAAGTGTGGGGCCCCAATTAGTATAAGAGAGTAGGATAGTCCTCCAAGGCGACGGTAGGATAGGGACAATAGTCAGGACCTGCCCCTTTCAGGTTACTAGGGAGTTGATCAATGAAAAGAGACAAAGAAAGTGGAGGGTCAACGCAGAGGTTGTTTCCTAACGACGTAGCCGAGGCCGCTGTACCTGAATCGCGTACACAGAGAATCGACAACCACACGTTTCTTTCAGGAGAGGCAGAAGGCGGGCCAGGTAAGGCTCAGGAACACCGATGAGAGATGTTCCCGTATCTACAATGGCCGTACAGCCTAGCGGTATGAAACAGACAGGTGAGGGAAAGGCCGGAAAGTGTAAGACCAGAGATAACTAGAGGCAATTGGACGCGAACTGCACGCTATCTCCTCGTTCCCAAGCTCTCTGGAACTCTGGAACTGGTAAGTGTTGTTGCCTCTCATTATCAATCTTTCCCGTTCATCGTCAGCTTCTTTCCGTAGTAGTCCTTGCCACTTCCAACAGCTTCTCACTTTCATCTACAGAATGTAGCTGCATACCGTAAGGGCAGATGTTATCTGTTCCAAGGCTCACGGCCAGCGCCTTGATTGTCCAGTATGTGAAGTCTTCCCCGGAGGACACGAGAGGAGTGAAGAGCCATGTACTACCTTCGGCCACCAAACTGCGTAGAGGCGGATAGGGACAAAAATGCGTTAGCATGGTGAGATCCCTTTTGTCATTGTTCGTCACTAAATACTCAAAAGAAAATATAAGGAACAGAATGTATAGTCCCTCTATTCTCGCCTTACCTATTGTCTATGCCACCAATAACCAACTTTGAACCCTTAGAATTAGGCTGGGCGGAGAGGAAGAAAGAGAATTGCCCGCTGATCTCAGGATGCTGCTCTAGAAGACCAGAGAAGACTGTCGGCACCGTGTAGCTGGAGACATGGGAGAACGAGTCAATCAAACTTCAAATTGTGCACAAATGCCTGTCATCATGATCGTAGCGTGCATGCATCGGCCCTTCTGAAGATCCCAAGCAGCCACACAACGAACTCTTTCCTTGCTGTCCACGGATGCGACCGCTTCCTTTACGAGGTGTTGTTCACATTATATCGACAGTAGCGGTTTGCGTGTTCGCATTGGCTCTTCGTTCCTCACCTGGCAATAGCTGGGAACGCCATCCCCATAACCCCATCGCATTGCAAATGTCTTATATCCTTCGCCTCAATCTCAGCTATTCCAATCGTCACGTTCTGCACTTTCAGTCCACCCAGTCCGACGGTGTCAACACCTACAACCCCCAGCACAGCGCCGCTGACTAGAAACAGAAATCATCATATAGGCAGGCGGAGTAAGGGCAAACTGAGTAAAGTATGACGTCACTTTGAATTCGTGTACTAAAGTCTAACAGTACGACAAACAAATGGAGACACCCAGGGATAAATTGGAGAGGAACGCAAGAAATAAGACAGCACAAGCAATATGGAAGTAGACAATTGTAGCAACAAGGCTGGGAGTGAAGTCAGAGCCCGTCGCACAGAGAGGTCCTATACAGTACAGCTACCATAGTTATTGACGAAATATCTCCTAATGCTTCTGGGACTAAACGACCGGGACTGGCTGACGTCGAAGCGATTCTTTCCTGCACATTGCCGGCAGTAGATACCAGGAACCTGAATAGGAAGAAAGGTGTCAACGGGATCTGCTGAAAAAAGAAAGTAGAAATTTTTTAGTCATTGCACGACAATCATAACGAGTAAGCAAAGAGATGCTCAACTGGGGAATAGAGATGGCGGCCAGAAGGCAGATTGTCTCACTGCAGAGATACTAGTGGCAGCTTGAGTAACCTGATTACAGGTGTACAGATGGTTAAGGGTAGGATGCATCGTTTAGAGAGATCGGCCAGCTAGGAGGGTAACGGTGGTGAGGAGGCCCACGTAAGTTGTGACGTATCTTACCCAGAGATCAGAAGAACCGGTATCAAAGATAACCTGGAACATCTCCCCGGCGTCCCCTAAGGAGACGTTCCCCACAAATTGGAAGCTAAAGAAGTTCTCTAAGGCTATCGTCTCGCGCACTTGGAAGGCTGAGTGGTGAGGAGTCGTCCCAGTGATTGGTGAGCACGGGCTGATGGCGAGTCAAGAAGATGGAATATAGGCTAAATATGGTCTTACCCTCCGTTTTAGTGGGCATGACGCTGGAAAGGAGAGCTCCTTTCGGGCTCTGAATGGCTTGCAGAGGGATGTGCAGGAGACTAGGTGTTTGTCCTTCGTTTTGACCTTAAGTGAGAGCAAGTCAGGAAGTGGAGGCAGAAGAGACTACTAAGGCTTGAGGGATCAAAAGCAACCTTTCTGGAAGTGTGACTCCAGCCTCACTGTCTTAAAGAGCCAACTTAAGGGTGATTGTAGAGAGAAGGAGGGGGGAGGACTAGTCCCGCATGTTTGATCTGGAGGACAGAGGAAATGAAGACTCCTCTTTCCCACATCAAAGACGGTGTAATACTCCTTCAGGAACACATCGCCTAATATCCACAGGTTCTGACGGCGGAAGATATCATAGATAAGCGTGCTGGTCGTCAATAGATAGAGGTATATCGGAGAATCTTGTTGAGCCGTCAGAGGAGCATCAGAAGCATGGACTCTAGCTGGAGGAAGCCTGATAGTGTGGAAGACTGATGTAGACTCAGTCGGCAAAAGCGGATAAGAAAAGAGGCACCCGGGTGCAGCAAGCTCGAGACAAAGCTAAATAGTTGACTTCAGTATGCCAAAAGAAACGAGCCTTGCCTGCATTCCGGCACTGGCAATCATCAGCTGGCAGTAGTGCTGGTAGCAAGACGTGTAACTTTGCCCTGACAGAGTAATAAAATGTCCGCCGCTGAATGTGAGTCGCAGAGGGGGAAAGTCCCTGCCTGTGAGGACGGAATCAGTAATAAATGAGCATCACCACCATGCTCATCTTTCTAGGTGAGATGGCCTTCAGTCCTTAGTAAGAGTCATACGTCCTTCCGGCTATCTATTTGCCTTGATTGTCACCTATCTCTAGTGTCTTTATCATTCGTCAGAGGCCATTGCTCCTATCTCACCTTCGCATCCCATGCAGATGTATCCCCACATCGTGTACCTGCATTGGCACCTTTGGTTCACGGACCGGAGCAGAGCGCGATAGGCACCCGGAGGCAGAGCTAAAAGGGAGGTGCCAGTATCAACTATGGCATGAGCCCCTGGAGTGCCAAAAGTAAATACGTCTTAGGCAACGTCTATAGGAGCTGAAAGACCGCAGTGTGATATCGAGGGGTTGAGACTGGGGTTCGCTGATAGAGGAAGAATAACCCTATGATCCACCGATTGGTTTGCACCTCAGTCTCGCGAAATTAAAATAAGAAAGCGAGAGAGGACCAAAGAGCGAGAAAAGAAACAGCTGCCTCTCATTCATGAAAACGTCGAATGAACTTCTAGTCAAGACAGAAGGTGCTACCATTGAGAAGAGGACATAGAAGTGCCTGAAAATGACTATCGCGCTTCAAACTTACCTGGACGACATAAGCTGACGGATCCATAGACGCATTCTTGCATTTCGACCGCCCAAAATGTCAGCAGACCAAACACTGGGGTGATTGGGACCGAGAGCCATTTGCTTCCTTTCGGAACGCGAGAGGGGTCATACCCTCCAAAAGCTAGCTCTGAGCCCTGAGAGTTTGGCTCCTTTGATAGAAAGAAAGAAAATTCAGGAGCAAGAGTAGGATATTCCTCCAAAAGTCGTGAGAAAAGGGTGGGACGAGTAAACCTGTGAACAGATGGAGCGATAGTTATACAGAGCAGCCACGCCATCTGTTGGGAAGAAATCTAAAGGATTCAGGAATTAAGGCGGGATAAAAATGAGGCCTCCGGACGGAGCGGCTTACAAATAGAGATCAGCTCCTTGCAGAGTGATAGGGGAACCATTCGAAGCTGTAATGGGTTTGGCGAACTTAGGATAAGCTTACTGAGCTAGAGCTTCAAAGGCCATTCCCGCAATCCCATCAGCTCTCATTGCGACGAGAGGACCGCTTTCATAGGTCGCCACCCCAAAAACAGTGCTTGGGATCTCATACTGTCCAAGGTGGACTGTATCTCTCGCAACAAACCCCACACTATCTCCACTTCCATAAGAGTCCTGAAAGGTTATAAGACGGCGATCAGGAGTAAAGGCAACCTCCAAAGAAGACGAATTCGATGGGAAGAAGCGATGTGTCCCGGCACAAGTGGTGCACATAACACCTGGGACCTGAAATCAGGGGGGCAAGGAAGAGAAAGTCAGATCATAGAGGCACGCTGTGGCGTTCCATGGAAGCAGAAAGAACTTTATCAAGGTTCAAGGGAGCTGACTGCTCAATAAGAGAGGGATGATGTATGAAGTGTAAATTAGTGTATAGCAAATAGCAGAACGTTGTTATAGCGGCCTCGTCGAGAGGGTTCGCGAGGATAGCGAAAGGGACTCTTATGCAAACGGAGAACAAGAGGCTTGGAGCAGCGATGGAAGTCTTTGAGCCTACCCAAAGGTCGGAGGAGCCGGTGTCGAAGATGACTATGAAGGTCTGTGGAGGAGTTCCAAAGCTGATCTTGCCCAGGAATTGCAGCTCGTAGAAGTTCGTGAGATTGATAAAAGAGACATTGGCAGCGAGATTCAGCGAGTCCATCACTCCCTGTTCTTCTCCTAAGTTCGGACCGGTTGCGCCCTGCCATCTTTTGGGCAAGCCCCAAGCGTCTGGGTGCTTCCGTTGAGCTATGAGGGGAACTTGAAGCAGTTCACGGCTATTACGAAGCGTGGGACCAGCTGAAAGAGCACACTGGGCCAGATAGGCCGCAGCTGTTAGTAGAGTTACTCCTAGAGGGCACCATCGGCCCGCTGGTACAGCAAGCATGGCGCTTCAGCAGCTAAATGAGCCTCTTCCTGAAGTGAGAATCAGCATTAGGGTTGGACTGAAAGACTAGAAAGCAGCTCGTTGTGCCATTAAGAGCAACACTGACGATGGGTACAAGCTAAAGTTGGCCTCATTTACAAGGCACCAGAGCTGGTAAGCGCCACAAAAAATCTATCAGCCTTGCCCTAGAGCTCACTTCATCTTGCTGCTCTTTCTTTATTGGTCAGCCTCTTCACTATCTTGCGAAGATCTTGATCGGTGCTGCAGGATTCTGATGCCGCCACCGCTGGCCTTCCCTCCTGTCAACATCAAAAAAGAAAGATCTTCAATATCATAGTGATTATTTCTTTCTTTCCTTCTAATGTTGCTTCAGTCTGGAGAGTGCTGTCAAGTAAATGTATCGCTTCGGAAAAGAAAAGAATATACGCAAAATATAATCTGAAACGTTCAAGACAACCTTGTTTGTGCTTCATCTTGTCGCTTATCCTTGAAAACCTTCCTGACTTGTTCGCCCGTTGGACCTATGTTAGGTATTAGTGTGTGTTGCCAAGGTAGACTTATTACATTGAATCCTACCTTTATATTACAAACAAGTCTTGTGCTGTCACCACTCAACACAAATCAGCCTTGGATTGTCGTATTACCCGACTTTACTGGATTGGTATCAATATAGCTCTTGAGTGTTACTACAAGGTGCTACCCCTTGTGAACCCTTGAATAATCTCGGTTGACCCTTGTCCAGTCTTTTCTTCCGTTCGAGGGTTCTACAAGACGAAGAAGTAGATAACTATGTTACCCGGATAGTCTGGATGAAAGGCCGCAGCGCACAAAGCTGTTATAAAAAGAAGAGATCTCTGCTAAAGGATCTCTTGCCATCTGGCTGATGATGATGGTGAGACTGTTCGCCACATTCTTATCATCATGACCTTCATCATACAGCACTTCCTCGTCCTCGGCCTTCTCATGCTCTGCTGCTTCCGTTATTCAAGAAACCTCCTGTCTTCTTGCTAATCTCCTTTCTTTGTGCTCTCAGCTTTGTATAAAGAGGAACTCAATCTCACTGAACCCTTTCGTTATAGACAGCCTCCTAATCTCTAGCACTATACGAGGACTTGGACAGACATCAGTATCATGACATATTTCTAGAGCACAAGCTGAATCTCATGCTCTATTGACAGAGAGGAAGAAGGTTGTGAAAGCGCAAGAATCCAGCACAGCTCCCGCTGAAGTCTGGGTGATGATGACAGTGGAGGATGACTGGCCTATTAGATAGGGTTTAAGTCATTGAAGGGCAGTCAAGCGTGTGAATAAGAGCTTATTCAACAGTGATGCAGAGCACGTCTAAAATACGTTCGCGACTGGCGCAGCAGTTGGGTCAGTCTCGAGTCTTAGAGGACCTAGAGAAGCAGCTGGAGGCCAGCTGCGAGCCGTAAGTCCTTCCCCGTTCACCCTTCAGAATTTCTCTATCCGCACATTCCGCCTTTGTTTCCTCCTATGTTTGTCCATATCGTTAGGCGCTTACCTTCTCCTATCGGTCAAGAGGCGAGCAGTAGCATCGCAGAGGTGCATTCTCTTGCTCTATTTTTAACTTATGTTTGTGGACGACTTGGTCAAATCTCTGCGTTCTTGTGCCTTATAGCTCGGGTCACCTTTTGATGTGTCAGCCGACTCTACCGGATATCGTGGTGGTGCTTATTAGTGCTTTTTCTACAATACACCAGATCTCCCGAGGAGATATTGAATTCAAGGAGCATCAAGAACAATCTTACCGAGGAAGAGGGAGATAACAACGGAACGATTGATCCAGATCTTCTCCTCTCTGCGAGAGACCTTCCATCTGTTTCTTACTACCAACTAGAGGAGAAGACAGCGCCAAAGGATGGAAATAACAAAAACAGCGAAGTAGAGCACGAGCTGGAGAGCTCCTCCACCTTCCTTTCTTCTGAAGCTGATCTGGAGGAAAGCATGAACGCGGTTTCTTTGTGTCGAGACCTGGAGCAATCCTTGCACTCTCTGGCTAATGAGCTTGGTCACGTTCAGTTCAACGAAGGTGAGCCTCCTTCCCAACCTTCTCCTTTCCTATCCTGCCATGGCGACGGTAGGCCGTTGGCCTCCATTGGCTACATTTACGTTGTCTGACTCTTCTGTCGCCCATCTCATAGCCTTCTAAACTCATTGTGGTGCTCGGTCACTTTCTCACTACGTGGACTTTAATCTGACAGCACATGTAGTATCCTTCTCTAGAGTACACCTTTCGTGCTTCTCTTCGGTTTTCGTTCTGATGGCTCCATACTTTGTTCTATAGGCGAAGAAAACGAAGAACCGCAGCAACTGTCGGGAAGGATGGAGAAAGAAAGAGGGCCAGAGAGAGTAGGGGCAATTGATGACAACGAACTGCTCTCTGTTTCAGCCTTGATCACGCCTCGTGGGAGAGACAAAGAATCTGCACAGCCAGAGCGTCGTCAATCTCGTACTCCGCGGGTACGTTTTGCTTGATTTCAGGAGTTCGAGGGTAGATTATTTTTTCTCTAGGCTTCTTTCGTATGCCGGTGCACCCATACTTCTCACCAGCCTACTTTTGCGTAACATGTTGGCCTTACGTCTTCTCACTGGACGTCTCACTTTCTTGCGTTCTGTAGATGCTAGGAGAAGTTCGAACGCGGAGCTCAACTGAAGTTGACATGAGAAGAAGGCGGTCTCCGCTGTTGCAAGATCTCTCCTCGTCTCACACTAATAACAACAAAGATGGAGAATACGAGGAATTTCGAAGAGATGGAGAGGCTACAAGACTAGCCTTCCAGCCCTCTGACTTCACTGCTTCTCTTAATCTCTCCCTGCTCGCCAGCGTCAAGGCTTCTGATGCATCCACTGCATCCAAGTTGTGGACTCCGCAAACAAACAGTGCTCGTAGGCTTTCTGCGCGCTCTTTGGACGCTATTATTGACAAGGCCCATGCGTGAGAGGAATCAGAAGATACGAGCCCCTCGAAAGCTGCGGCATGAAAGAGATTAATCACTGCCTCTCGCAAGGTTTGTCCAGGATATTGAAGTAAGGAAGGCGCCTCCTGGTAGAGTCTCTCAGACCAAATTGCTACGATTTTTGATAACGCTTCACGATCGCTGTTGAGGCTACTGCATTATCAGGGAGAAACTATTCGGGACAAAGGGGAAAGCATTACCAAGTCCCTCTCGTTGATCCGACGTTCAACTTGAACGGGCTCCTTATATAACAGCCTTGTACAGATCCATGTTGGTGGCTTTCAATAGTCTTCAGTTATGTCCTTAAAAATGGCAGACGATTTTTAAGTTCGCAGATGGTGAAGCCTTTCGTGAGCTCCAGTACCCGCTCAGAATCAGTAATCTAGCGCTGCTTCTATCCTTTCATAGCTATGGAGGCGAGGCCCTATGTCCATCGTCTGCGTACGGACAAGAATTGGCGAAATGGCTCTCAAAGGCCATGAGCGTGGAGGCTTGGCCACAGACTGCCAGCTTAATAGATCGTGAGAGGTGTTTGTGCAACGGGGTCTAGGGAAGGTTCTCCATAAATAGGTTCTACGAGGCACTCTTCTCAGACACCATGTTCTATTTTACAGCACGGCCTTTCTACCCTTTCGCTTTCTGTGCTGGTGCCATTGTTCCCTTATACTGAACCCGAAGAAGAACCGAGGCTTGGAAGAATGTGGCTGCCGCTGGAGAGACAATGGCAGAGCCTCTGATGGCCGCTGCGCCGATGATTTGCTGATGAAGCTGCTTGTCAGTAGTGCAGTGGGGTTGTGCAGTCTCATCAAGATCCAGAGATCTTCGAACTTCGAACAATCTTTCAGCCTTGTGCTGCAGGTGTGAATCAAGACTGGACTCCGCTCCTATCCTGAATCATTGTAGTGATTATCTTGAATAATAGTTGGGCGTTGCGACCCAAGACCCAAGCCTTGGCTGGTCTTCCATCAGTCTGCTTGCTGTCCGTCCCCGTGGTTTGTGGTGCTGCTTGTACAAAATTTCCCCACTTTCGGGTCCACAAGAGGAAAGCTTCGGGGAAACGTTCGCAACCACTACTTATTAGGGGGGAGTTGAAGCACTTGAAATAAACGAGCGAAAGAAATAAAGGAAGAAGATAACAGTTTTTGCTTCGATCTAGGAGGTCGCCACTCTTGCTTCGCTCTGTCTGTCCACATTCTCCTTTTTCCTCTGTCTTTACCTCTGTCTCTCTCTCATTCTGTTCTCTGTCTCTCATACCCTTTCCCTTCCTCTCTATCTGTCTGTCTCTCCCTCTCTGTGCTCTCTCTCTCTCCTCTCTGTGTCCGTGATTTTCCTAACTTTTTGGCTCTTGCGTCCACTGAGGAAGACATCACTGTCGCATGTCTCTCTCCTCTGTCTAGTTTTGGGCTTAGATCTAAGCTTCTAGAGCCGTAGTTCTTCCGTCTCTGTCTCGCTCTGGCCCTTCTTGCGCCTCCTGCTGTACAGTGAAGAATATTAGGCTTGTGTCCTCTGGCCATTGGCCTGCTCTGCCGATCTTTTTCTCCGCAGCACCCCTTCGCTGGCTCTGGCTGCGGCGTGTTCCTACCAAGGCTTCTCTGCCTTTCAATAGTCGCCCGCCTGGCCAAGAAGGCCGTCAGACGAGGATTGCCATGAGAGGACTCTGACAGAGCATTCAGAGAGACGCAAGGCCGCTGCTATCCTTGAGAACAGTTAGTCTTCGACGGGAGAATGAAGCAAGGCTGAGTTGAGCAACTCTAACTGGGTCTTCTTTGGGGGAGGCACCATAGCGGAAGGAGCGAGACGGCGGACCCAGAGGGCAGGATCCTCCGTTGGAGGACGCAGAGGGCAGGAACCTCCGTTCGAGGCAGAATATTTGAGACAGGAAAGAGTAAAAGGAGAACAGAAGGGAAATCGTCTGCACTGGAAAGATGCAGTGCATGATGACCCCAGCCAAACGGCGCACCCTTCACGGTGCAGCCAAGCGACCTCGCGTCTTGGGAGAGGAGAACCGGCAGGTGGGGCAGCGCATCTCTGTGAAAGGTGCCTCAGTGCACCTGACAGAGGGTATGAAGTGCTTCTCTAAGGACAAGCCGAAGAAAGCAAAGTATATCAACTCTCCAAGGGCGACGATCAAAGGTCAGTAGCGAGACACTCCTTCCAGAGCCTTTCATTATCCTTTGGGGACGTGTTTGTTCTCAGTAATCTACCCGGCGTTGTTTCGCACCGACTCCCCTTGCTTCGGCTTCCTTCTCCTCGCTACTCCTTCGATAATTTGCATTGTTCAGAGGCCTTATTCTCTCTGTTGCCTTCGCTCTCCATCGGGATGTCCACTCTCCTTAAAGATATCATGCCACCGCAATGTCTGGAGCAAGTGCTCCTCAGGGTGACGTCTCCCTATCACATTCCGTTTTAAGTGACTGATATAGCCTACCTTCGACGCTCTTTCAAACCATATGAAAGTCAACCGTAACCTTAACCCTTATGATTTTTGGGTCCGCTCTCTTCTCGTCTCTGTTTGTTTGCCGCCCAGATGGATTCTACTGGCTTCAATCGCTAGGACTTGGGCCCCTTTGCTTTCTGGGCTTTGTCTGCTATAATCTCCTGGTTTTGGGCTTCGGTCTTGGCGTATTAGCTTGTGGCTCCGATCCGATGTAAGTCTTAGGAAGAGTAGCGGAGTAGAATGTCCCCAAAATTGAGGCGGCATACTTTGGATGAAATGACGGCGAGATCAAATGAGCACGAGAGCTGTTGATGAGATCGCTCCGCGAGGCAAAGGGCCGAGATGGGCTCGATCAATCAAATCCAAAGGAGCTTAACGTCGTTAGGGAAGCAAGATATAGCTTAACTCTGGGAAAGGTTCGAAGAAAGTTGAATAAGAAGGAGGGGAGGACAGATCCCCTTGAGAGGCATGAAGAGTGGAGCAACCCTCATTCTAGACTCACTCTCCGTCCACAGCAAAAACTTTTGGGACGCCTACAATATGTCCTTCCAGACGTTTGCAACAATAGGTTAGTCTGGTGGACATCTTTCGCTTCTCGATCCTGACTTCTCCCGCTCTGCTCCTGCCCTCTTGTCAAGGAGCCAGCTCTATCTCTTTCTGAGTCATCATAGGGTCTATTTCATCCACACACGACCTTTTCCTAAGTCTCTCGTATCTATAGGCTATGGATATCTATACCCGTCTGACGAATGCAGCAACATTGTAATCTCAGTGGAGTCGACGGTCGCAGTGCTCTACGTTTCCTTTTTCATTGGCGTCGTCTTCGCGAACGTCACTAGACCAACTGCAGCTATCCAGTTCAGCGAGGTATTCTTCTCTTCGTGATGGACCCCCTTCATCTCTCTTCTCTAGGTCTTCTCCCATGTTGAAGGGGGAGTACGTAATGAACTCTCATGCTGATTAACATGTGTTTGCGCGGAGTTTCTCCTCTACCAGTACCTGAGATGGCCTAGCCCTTGTGACATCCTGATGCTAGGAAGAGCTGGCTTTCTCGGGGGAAACACTCAATCTGCCTTTGTCTTCTATCTTGCCCTATCGCCTCCTAGCGTCACCTACTTCTTTTATCTAACAGGGATGTCTTTGATGTCGGTGCCTAACATCCAGGTCTATACAATGTCCTATATTGGTGGCAAGCTCTGTATGGTGGTTCGTGTTGTGAATTGTCATTTGTCTCCCCGCTTTCACAACGGAGAGCTCATTGAGGTAGATTTCAAGATGAAAGTGAGCCGCCTAGAGGTACGATAGGATATATGGATTCATTCTCATTGCTCGGCGCCTACCTACCTTTCGCTGTCTATGAATTCTATGCTCTCTCCCCTTCTTTCTTTCTTGCCTGACAGTTCCTGGTCCTCATCAGATCTTCGCATCGTCCTTTCGTTTTCGTCGTTTCTTTTTTCTCCCCATAAGCGCGACGATGGTGGTAATCTCAAGATATACAAGTACAACTTGAAGCTTCTGAACAACAGCTTCCTGACTTTTAGGTGCGTAGAGCGTGGCGGATCGTCTTTGCTGCTGTTATTGTCTCATCCCGCTGTAAGAAGTTGTGGAGAGGGGCCATAAGAATAATTACCTCCCTAACTCATGTCTGGTTGCTATTGGTCTTTCCTTTCTGAGGTCTTTGTCCCTAGGCATCTGTTGACCTCTAATCTGTCTTCCTCGTTGTCCTCAGGACCTCGCTGTGGTTGGTACATCCTATTGGAAAACAGAGCCCTTTCTATGGAATGTCAGAGGAGGTAAGGGTACATATTGCTTAGGATACGAAGTTTTCTGTCCTCTGAGTCTGCTGACGTTCTTCATGACAGACCTTCAAGAAGCAAGATATGATGATTGAGGTTATCATGACGGGTAACGCTTGCATCGGACGCTTTTTCTTTGCCTCTTGGATTTCGTGTTGTACCGCTTGTAGCTATTTTCCTGCTCACCCCTGCTCTGCTCCAACTTTCTCAGTTCCCTGACCATTCCTCGTACCATCCTCTAATTCCCACCCATCTAGGAGTCGACCTCACTGTTCAAGACACCGTGGCCCAGATGCACACATATTACCCGGAAGACAGTAGGTGGCATCAGCGGTAAGAGACCGAGTAGCTGCGAACGCTGCATTGTGCCGCCTTTGATTCGGGCTCCGTTCGTAATCCTACCCTCAATGGGGTACTCAGACCGTCTGCATCCGCGCTTCTATTCTGTCACCTTCGACAGTCTGTGCGTTCTCATCTCTTTCCTTCCGCGTACTCGGACTAACTTCATCTGGCCTTAGGTTCGTCCGCATGGGAAGCTTTTCTCTCAGGGGTAGGGAGATAATTCAAGACTTCTCCAAGATTGACGTATTGGAGGCTGCACCGTTGAAAGGACAGCGAACCACGTTGGCCCAGTTGCAGATGGCGTCCACCCCATTGGCTACTCACAAGGAGGGGAAGAAGGAGGATGTAAAGGAGAACGAGGGAACAACCAACACCGTCCCGACTGCAGGGTAGGTTCAAATGGGAATAAGAACATGGATACCAAGGTCCAGGAAGATAGAGTGGCTCATGTGAGCGAGAAGAAAAGGCGCACAGACTGCGTGAGTGGGCTCAAAGTAGAAGCGTCGAAGACTGGAATTATGAAAAGGGAGAAAGATTCATGAAAAAGAGAACATAGAGGGTCAAGGCGTAGTGCGTTCTTGCATCTCCTGCTTGCTCTTACTTCCTGAGGTACATAGTGCCGTGAGAGCACTCGGCAGTGATGTTACTGACTATCTTCCTCTAACCACGTTCTGGCAGCTCGACGGACGGCGAGAGTGAGGGCCGAGAAAGTGCTGAAGAAACGGGAGAAAGGAATTGCACTGAAGAAGAAAGGGAGGATGAAGCACTTCGACAAGAGCTGATGGCGGAGGAAGGCCCAGGCGCCCTCGAAGAGTTCCCTTATGCCGCGTCGCACAAGAGACTCACAGAGTTTGACATCTATCAGTACGTTCGCACCGCTTCCTTCTCTCATAAATTGAAACCACTCTGGACCAGATGGAATTTTATGACGCTTTTTATCAGATTTCTTGAAAAAGGCTATTCCTAAGCAAGAAGATCACTATCGTTACAGTGTCCTGCTGCGACCCAACTGACCTAGGCCCTTATAATTGTTGTCACAGACGATGGAATTCAGATACAGGGAGTCGACAGGACTCAAGGGGAAGGGGAGGGGAGAAAGGACGGCCCCGAATTCCTACCTTTTCTCCTACGCAGCCACCTTCTGCATCTGACAGTACCTATAAGTTCATGCCCTCACCAACCACTCCCACCATTCCAGAGCTACATCACGCAGACTCGTCTCTCTCTGTCAACTCCACGAGGACCGAAGAAGACAGAAAAATGGAAGAGGAACGCAAGGCCAGGGCTGAAGTGGATGCAGAGAGGGCGCAAAAGACAGTTAGTGACTACGCCGCTCTTCTTCTAGCGCGCCTGACTGCCGAAGACGAAACGACTTCACAGTACTCTGCCCAGCACAGCCTAAAGGCAAAAAAGGGTGGAGAGCATAGGGGCCCGCCTCGGCGCTTTTTCTCTTATGCGCGAGACCTCCATCCTGGGGAAGAAGAAGAAGAGGAGGAAGAAGAAGATGAGCTCCCTATTCTGTAAGTACAAGAGCATGAGAGAATCTTCGTTTGTCTATCTGATCTTCACTTTCAGCCCGCGCTTTTCTTCGAGTATGCCGCCCTAACAGCTGTTTCTAACGTTGTTTGTCCATCTCTCCGACTGTACTCCCTCTTCGCTTTTGTCTGTCATTACACAGGCCACAGATGGTCCGTACGACCAATCGCAAGGGTTGGCTATTTCGCTATGGCAGTGTCTACTCTCTTCTGATGGGTCTCAAGTGGGGGCCTCTCCTTGTCGTCACGCTCTTCCTATACTGGGGGTCAATAACAATATTTGCCCTGTTCTACTATATTGAGGTACCCGAGCCTTCTGCACTTCATATTCTTCTCCATGTCTGAGCTCTCAGCTGATAATCTCTTACAGCGGATGTTCTGTAAGGTTATATCCTTTGCGCCTCTCCTCCTCCTTGAAATGATGCTAGAAGGTTGATTGTGCTTAAGTTATCTCTCTCCACGCCTGTCCATGGCGGCCCCTCTCTATCTTGTGTCGGGTCACGCAGAAATCTCCTACTCAGCTCTTGCATGTTCGTAGGCGGAGGATGTGGGAAAGAACTTCCAGTCGGCCGAGCCTATGGGAACTTTTACCCGGTGTCTCTATTTTAGTGTGCACACCATAACCACAGTTGGGTAAGAACTGCAGACGAGAAGCGCGGAGCGTACAGATCAGTCAAAATGTTAAGGTGCACCTTCGCAGAGGCATTCGATTGAAAGGAAGAGGGAAAAAAACATGAAGTACAATTTATGGGGAGATGAGGAGCTGGCTGTGTGGGTGTGGGAGAGAGAGAGAGAGAGAGAGAGAGAAAAGAGTAAGAGCAACGATACAGTTTCTGACGTCTGACGCCTATTGCTGGTTAGGTACGGGATCCTCTATCCCAACCCAAGCGGCCACTTCATTAATATTCTGGTTCTGCTGGAGACCTTCACCAGTCTCTTTATTACCACGCTCATGACAAGTTAGTAACTGCTACCCTTTGCATTTCTTCCCCCAGATCAGAGGCAGGCTTGGCACGTCGTGGCGTCGTCTCTGCTAAGCATACATGTCTTTGGAGAATCTATTGAAAGTTTGTCTGCTCTGTCTGGTTGCTCCTCCCTATAGCACCACACCAGTTTCGCCCATCTGGAACTCCACCCTACCACTTTCTCTTCAATGATTTTTAAGACAGTAATCGGTTGTGCTCTTGCTCAGGTGTTACATGGAGCAAGGCTTCCATTCCTAAGGGCAAGCTACTATGGAGTCAAGAAGTAGTCTTTGCTCGAAACCACAAGGGACAGAGGGTCATGCAGTTTCGCTGTGCAAACCTAAGACCTCTAGGAGAAATGATACAATGTTCCTTCAGGTATCCTCTTGAGGCCTGCGAATTCCGTGTTGACAAGCTTTGGCTGCCTTTGTTGCCTCTCATATTGATGCATGACTGAGTCCACAACTTCCTTCTTCACAGTATGCTACTTCTCCGATCTCCTTCCTGTTCAACCTGTACAAACTTCCTTCAACCGCAGTTCTACCTGCAGGTCAAAGTTCTCCTCTGAGGTGCTGTTCTTCTTCGGCTATGAAATCCTCTAATTGTTGCCCTTTGATGCCCTTATCCTTTCCGCCCCCGCCCTCATATTTCGCCGATTGGCTCACGACTCTGCACGTCGTAGGGTCTGCATTGCCTCGACAAACTCGTACCATGGCCTTCGTTTGGGCCTTCAGGACCTGACTCTTACGGAGTCTAGCTTTCCAACCTTCCATCATCCAGCCCTTTTAGAGCATGTTATCACGAAGGATTCTCCGCTCTATGGCATATCTTTTGAGCAGCTGAGAGAGGGAGGTGAGATTCTTGCTAAACAGCTCTGTTTGCCTTACCCCGTATTTTTGGATGAGTTTATCGGCCATGGACTAGTTAGTACCAATCTCTTTTGGATCGGCTCCCAATGCAAAGAGAGACGGAGAGAGATGGGGCTAAATTAGTCATTAGCATGCAAGCAGCAACTGCTACACCACTTCTGACGCCTCTCTCTCAACTTAGGGTGCATCATCCTGGCGCTCTTTACAGGTTTTGATACAGTGTATCATGACACAGTGTACTGCCGCCACACCTACGTCTACAAGCAGTTCACTCAGAAGAAAGCTTTCAGGAAGTGTCTTAGCTTTATTGAGGGAACTGCGGTGGTGGACTTCGCCCGATTTGACGCAATACATAGAGAGGACAGAGAAGAGGAGGAGAAACGAGAAATAGGACCGGGGGGTCTTTCACCCATCTAGCGCCCATGGAAAGAAGCTCTTATAGCTTCGCCAAGGTGTACTAGGTAGGTATATAGGGCTAGTGTACGAATGTTAACCGTAGGCTGAGGATGCAGCGCTACAGAAAGCTCGTCCGCTTGCCGTTTCTCCTCTTAGGCACGTTCCGTACCATATCTGAACCCCTTTAATGCGCATACTAGCTCCCGACACATGTACAACTAAGAATATAATACACAGCTGCTACTAGTAAACGCCTGTAAAAGCGAGTGACATGACTTGAATGACTATATCAGCCCGTCGCCTCATCATCTGCAGCCACTCTCTGCAGACCTCAGCGCGGCTCCAGCGTCCTGCACTTTCCCCTTGTTTTTTGCTAGAGATAGGATGATACCAATGAGCAAAACAAGGCCAAAAGGCCCAACGCCGTTGGTGCCTCAGCAACAAAGAGAAGAATGCCCGCCCATGGCTCCCATCATTCCCGATAAGATAAGGCAAAACATGTACTTGTAAAACGGTAGTTGGATGAGTGTCTTGAAGCGCCGAAGGTGCGTCAACTGGCGGACTCCCAATGTTCAGACAGGGCGAGAAGTCGCTAACCGCACTACTGGTGCGTACACTTTCTGAAAGTGTTGTGTCACTAGTAAAAATACTTTGACATGCCTCGTGCGCACATTCTCTGGCGGCAAAAGAAAGGCGGACTGAGTAGTCAAATGTCCAACCCTCCAAGTCAAAAAAGTGCTGTATAAGAAGGATGGTGGAAAGAGGAGCCGAAGGACTATCATAAAACGAATTGAGAATACCTTAGGTTGATACCTGTAACAGGAATCGCATTAATATACCAAGGTAGGTTTTTGGACGTGGAGTCTTTGAGGCATATTGTGACACTGTCACTGTATAGCGACTATTAGAGGACACTGAGGCACAATCAAGCCAGTCAAGCTTTCAGTTGGTGCATCACGCTGACAAATAGGCTCTTGGTGGCGTATCCTCTGGTAAATTGTTCATCACCTATATAGGTAATGTGGATAAGGGCGGCATATTATTAGAAAGATGGGGGTGACCAATGTAGAGGATAAAAAAGTTAGCTCCTTCGCTGATTGGACAGGACTAGCCAATCAACACTAAGCGGTTAATCAGTAGGGTATTATAGCCTCTCTGGGTGTCTTTAAGCCTTACAAGGCGGCCTACGTTAGGCTAATTGCGTCTGTTGATGGAATCATGGTGGCTACAGGCTGGTCTCGCTCTCTCTCTCCGCTTGCTGGCTCTGATGATCTCTTTAGGTATCTCTTCTCTCTCTCTCCTCATCTCTCTCTCTCTCTCTCTCTCCTCTTTCTCTCCCTCTCTCTCTTTCTCTTTCTCTCTCTCTCTCACCTCCACTCTCTCTCCCTCTTCCCCCTCCTCTCTCTCTCTTTCTCTTGGTGGCTCTCTTTCTCTGTTCACCTTTCTCTCCCTTATCACACAATGAACTGTCTTGCTGGCTCTCTTTTCTTCTCTCCTTCCATCATCCTTGGTATCTTACTCCATCTCTCATTCACCCTCTCTCTGTTCTATTTCCTATTTCCTCTCTCTCTCCATTCTCTCTCACACACTCCAGTCTCTCTATTGCTGTCTCTCACCTTCTTCTTCTCCTGTCCAGGTCCCTTCTCTACTGTGTCCGTCATCTTTCTGGCTCCTAACGCCCTCTCCTCTTCAATGCAAATTTGTATTCCTCTCAGCACTTCAAGCACTGAGAGTACCCTCGTTGTCTCTTGCTCATCTTTGCTTTCTTACTCTCTCTTCGCAGTTCGTTCACCTGCCGCAGACAGATCAATCTCCTCTCTTCTTCCCATCACTTTGTGACAATAGCGGGCCTGCATCCGGCTGGCCTGACGCCAATTGGCGTCTTTCTGAAGCAGAACAGTGCCTTCAGCTTTAGTGCTTTGCTGTGTGACTGAGGAGGTATTGCTGTTTGTTAAGAGAAAGAGGGAAATAATGGCTGACAGAGAGGAAGTACTCGAGGAGATGGTTCCTTTGCTAGGGAACATGATCGAGCCTCTCGTGCCCTATATGATCCAGCTGCTAGGTCCACTCTACCTGGTGCTGAAAAGCTTTCGACTCCATAAGAAGAGACTCCAGGTCCGTGTCGATTAGAATTTCTTCTTGAGGTTTAGCTGCTCTCATCCCCGTCCTCCCTGACGCTGTCGTCCTCTCTTCTCTCCTCCCCTGCTCTGATTCTTCAGCAGCTCCTGTTCTGTCCTCAAACTCCATCCAAGCCGAGCCTCATGGCACTCTTCTTCTCTCTTCTCGTCTCCTTGTCGTGGCCTGACGTGATGTTCAATTTGATAGTTTCCACAAAGAATTTCTGGCCTTTCCACTTTGGAAGCTGGGGCTCCTACACGATTAGTTCCTCGACCCTTTGCTGGCGCTGGCTCTTTTGGTCTCTTCATCTCCGCCCTTCTCCCTGTCTGACGCACTCTCTCTGTCTTGTCTGTCCTGGCATATGAAAGGAGGAGATCTTTCGCTTCATTTGGGGGCCATCGGAACATCCCTTCCATGTGATCTCCTTTATCAACGGACGGAAGAGAGATGCAAAGCTCTCAGCCGTGGAATGGAGAAGCAAAACTTCTGTCCCTCGGCCACTGCCAGAAACTGCTGGGGCCCTGCAGCTCTTCGCTGCCTACTTCCCAAGCGAAATAGAGGGGAAGCAAATCGAGTCAGAGCTGAGTAAGTCAGTTAGATATGGAAACAGATCAACAAAGAGAGAGGAAGAGACAGAAAGTAGAAAAGGAAAGAGGGAGCGGGAGAAAGACTGTCTATTGCGAAGAGTTAACAAGAGGGAGAGAAGGGTAGGGATAAGAGAAGATACAGAGATTTGATGCGTTGACTATTCTGCCGATTAAGGAGTCGTCAGAGTCTCTCTCCCTGACAGCGGAGCCTCTAAGCGCTCTCCATCTTCAACTGCTCTCTTCTTTCTCTCTTCTCTCTCTCTCTCTCTATGCCTCTCCCTCTGTCTTCATTGCATTGTGCCTACTCACCCTTCCAATTGCTTTTCTATCTAGGATTCCGCCTTAACGGGTTCTTCCCTCCCATGGAGATCTTGAAGTTTGCTGCTTTCTACGGGGAGATGGTATATCGAGGATATCCGACAACTCTGCTGAGGTAGAGTGCCTTAGCAAGCCTCTCTCTGAGTTGACAGTTAGTTTCTCCCTTGCCCTATGGCATCTTGCTCCCTACTCCAGCTTGTTGCCACCTGATACCTCGTTGGTTTCTCCCAGTGTCTAGCTCCACCTCTAGCCTTTTTCCTTCTAAGACTCTTTGCTTCTTTTCTATCTCTCACTGCAGACAAGTCTTTGAGGAGCGATTTCCCCGTTCCAAGCTCTTCTTAGACAACATCATGAAATGGAAATACATCTCCTTCTATCAGGAGGAGCCTGCGCTAGGAAGCAGACCTCCAGCCTATAGGAACCTTAGGATCCGGATTCCGGCAGATAAGCAGGGCCTAAGAGAGCTCTATCCTGGGTATTCCACCTCCACTTTCTCCTCCTTCTCTCAGTTTCTTTGCTAGGGTCATTCCCAAGCCCTACTGTTACCAATTTGTATTTCTCTCCCTCTTTCTCTCTCTCCCACTCCCTCTCTCCTTTCTCCTTTTTTCCTCCGTCTCCCTGTGTCTCATCTCTTTTTCTTTCTGTTTCTTCTCTATGTCATGCTGCTCTCCTGTCCCTTCTATCGGCTGACCCAAGCTTACATAAGATCTTTCGGCCTTCCAGCCCTTAAGAGCTTTTCTTACCTCCTACCTCCTTAGAAGTCATTACCATTCTACCTTAATCGACATCGCTGTTCTTCCTGATGTTCACTTCGCCTATCCTTGCTTGCATACTCTTTTTCTATCTCTCTGACATGTTCATCTTGTTGTTGCCTGCCGCTCTTCAGTATGGGAGAGCTCCTGTCTTTCTTGAAGGAGGCGACTTTCCGCGTGATGGACGAGAGTCAGTCGAAGATGTTGGCCATGGTCAAGATCAACTCAGCAGCAGTGATGGAGATCTCCATGTAAGCGCTACATACTTCTCTTCTCTTTCATCTTCTCCAGTTCAACCTAATCTCTGTCTCTCCAGTTCAAGCTATTCTCTGTCTCTTCACTTCTCTCTGTTTTCTTTATTTCTCCATCTTCAAGCTCCTTCTCTTCCTTGTACCCTCTTTTCTCTTAATGGACCTTGCCTGAGAGTCTGATGCCTTCAGTGCTAACCGCCTTCTCCTGCCAAATATTGCCTTGCACTACGGCTCACAGGACTGTGAACAAGGACGGCCTTGTGTGGCTGGATACTGATGGCAATGTATATCTTACCTCGTCTCTTTCTG
>FLMG01002281.1:1185-13749 GCA_900088475.1 Hyphochytrium catenoides
CTGGCCTCTCTGCCTCTTCCACGGCTTCCCCTTGTCTCTCTTCTTATCATAACGAGGTCGCGTAGGGTTTTCTGTTGTGGACGTCTGTCGACCCGGAGCCTTCCCGCTTGAATCCGCTGTAAACTCCCTGGTGCGTAGGATCACCTTGTACAGCTCATTCCACTCCGTCCATGAACTAGGCTTCCTGAGCTTGTCATCAATGGCTCGTTGCTCAGTGAGGGATAGAGCATTCTCCATTAGCATGTCTGCCATTTCCTCAAGGCTTAAGGTCCTTTTATACACCTCCTCATAGGCTTTCGCATACTGCTCCACTTGCTTGACCTTCTTGGCATTCAGATTCTCCCATGCCTCCTGTGACATGTCCGTGGGAAATTCCATGGCGGTAATGCCAGCCTCCATCAGACGAAGCTCCTTCATAGATTTGCCATCCCTCGAGAGAGCGTAGACGTCCATTAAGAATTGACGACCGTCAGCGTACGTAGCTCTGACCTTGACGCGCCAATCGCTCCGCATTATCCTTAACAGCTCCCACACTTCGATCCTTATCCTTAACAGCTCCCACACTTCGATTGAGAAGAATGTGTAGCTTTTGCTGGTCCCCATATAGGTGACTTTTCGCTATCCTGTCAAACGTCTGGAAATACTCGCCAATGGTAGGGTTGCTGCGTTTGTCCCCTGTTCTGCCAAACAGCTTAGGAAACTCCTCGAACTGCAACTTCCCAACGCCTCTACCATCCAGCGACAAATCCACAATTCTCCTCGCCGCCCTTGTTACCATGTACGTTTCTACCCTGTTTGTAGGCTAGATCCGTCTCTGTCTCCGACTCGGTCTCAATGCTCAACTCCACAACAAAGGTCTCCAGAATCTCTGCTAAATCTCTGTTATCTGCGAAATTGTGAAGTCCCTACCAAACAGTCTGGCGCCTGTTCGGTAGGTAGGGGGGCAATCACTCCTGACTATCCTAGAGAACTAGGCCGTTAACGTCCTGAAACTATCACAGTGCTACAGAACATTATTGATCAGATGAAAGATTGGGCTAGCAATTTTGATTAACTTGATCACTGTTTGCCAGAACTTTTGAGTTTGCAGACATGTTTTGGAAGTGGGGAAAATGTTACCAACAATAGCCTGCAAAACACATGATGGGCTCTGGACCAATTACAGAGAGGAGAAGTCCCATCACAGCCAATCAGAAAGCTTCCTTCTTTATAAAGCTAAGATCCGATTGGTGGATCACGGTTATCACACCTCAGATATTTCTTAGGCTCTTTTTCGGTTATCAGATAATAGATCTAACAGCCTTTGATCTATTTATCAGAAGAAGAGGAAAATGAAAGTGTCGTTTCGTCCTGAGGAAGATGCGCTAGGAAGAGAGAGGAGAAGAGAGGCTAAAGCTATTGGCAGGAGAGAAAGACGCAGTGCGACGTGGAAGAGAGACACGACAGAAGCACGAGTTGAGACCTGGAAGCCTGGAAGAGAGGTCGGACAGGGCAGGGAGGGGAGAGGAGAAGAGAGCGAGAGTGGGAAATGGGAAAAGAGTAGACAGGCAAAGCGAGGAGAGGGAAGAAAGCAACCTGCCCAGTGAGTGAGGCCAGACGCGCGGTCGAGGGGCATCTGTGAGGAGACACAAGCCCCAGGGACCGAGTAAGGACAAACGGCATGCCGGATTAAAAGACAGCGCGTGGAGGACGGGCAAAGAAAGAGCGATAGACAAGAAGACTGAGATACAGAAAGCAAGGAGGCCTGTTTCCCGCTTATTATACTTCTGGAGGCTCTTGCGGACGCTCGACGGTCCCTAGAGTGCTTCACAACAGTAGTGCCTCGGCCAGGTCAACTAGGGATCTCCTACCTAGAGAGCTCCGTCGTGAGGAAGTGCAGGATGGGACAGCCACGCTATAGCTCAGCTGTCTCCAAGGCTTTGGCTCGAATGCGCGTCACTCGGTCCTTCTGGGACAAGAGTCACGCACCCGAAGCAAGAGACGAAGGGACCACAGAGAAAGAGCAGAGGAAAGTGCCAACGCCAACTCCCTCGTCGCCAGTCTCCCCTGCTGAGGATATATGGCAAGCTATTGCGCAAGGACATGTCCAGGAGGTGATCGATAATCTTTTGCCCTCTTCCTTTAACCCTTCCATGCCCACGATCCCACAGAACGAATCGCACAGGGTCTTTGCTCTTGGGTTTCGCCATCACACCTTCTCTCTCTCTCTCTCTCTCTCTCTGTCCCTTTATCTATTCGTTCTCTCTTGCTATCTCTCTCTCTTTGTCCTTTTATCTCTTCTTTCTCTCCTGCTACCTCTCTCTCTCCTCTCTCTTTTCCTCTCCTCTCTCTCTCTCTGTCTCTTCCTCTCTTTATGGTTCTAGCTATTGGCTCTCATATTTCTCTGCTTATATCTCTAGTGTCCTTTTTTCTTGTTCCACGGGGACACGCTTAGATATCCTCATTGCATTGCACTTCCCTCTTCCTGTTGCAGGTTCAACGCTTTCTAGAGGGAGGAGATATTGCTTCCGCACTTAGACAAAGAAACGAAAAGCAGGGCGGGGCCACGCTGCTCCATCTTGCTTGTAGGAGAGGAGACGCTCCCCAAGTTCTGCTGCTCCTTTCATTGGCGCGAACGCACTTTGGAGAAGGGGAAGCCAAGGGACTGGTCAACGCACGAGACACAAGTTATCTTCAGTCGACGCCGCTGGCCGAGGTGTTGAGAAGTAGAGCAGGAGCACCGAGAGAGAGAGAGACAATCATCAAAGAGCTACTGGACATGGGGGCAGACTACAGGCTTAGAGGCTCTACGGTTCTTCATCTGTAAGAAGAGGAAAAGCTCTGGTTCTATGGCCTTCTGCTTCTCTTATATCTTTTCGCTTCTTGGTCCTAATTGGAAATGGCTAGTTCTATTGTCTTCCTCTTCTCTCCCTTGTTTGAGGTGCCTCTGCTGTCTCATTGTCCGGGTCCTCTCTTCTTCTTCTTCTCTCTCTCTCTCTTTCTCTCTCTCTCTGTCTCTTTGTGTCTCTCTCTCTCTGTCTCTCTCTCTCTCTTTGTCTGCCTGTCTCTTTCTCTCTCTCTCTCTCCCTCCCTCTCCCTCTCTCTCTCTCTCTCTCCATCTCACCTTCTCTCTCTCTCTTTTCTTTCTCAATATTTCTTGCTCTGCCTCTCTTTCGTTTCTCATGTTTCTCTCCCTCTCCATGTGACTGTCCGTGTGTCTTATTTTCTCTCTATTCTATTTCTCTCTTGCCTCTGCAGAGCCGTTAACAGAGGGCTGGTCTCACCCGTACGACTCCTACTATCTCATCCACACTCAGCATGTCCGGCGCTCGATCTCAAGGACTGTGCAGGCAGAACGGTGAGGTGCTGACATGAGAGGCGGGGAGCCCCAAGCTTGAACTGACCTCACGGTCTGCTTTCCATGCCTCCCGTCCTTTTCCCCCTCTCTGCAGCCGCTAGACTTATCGATCCGTCTCTTTGGACCAGACACAGCCCTAAGCCAGTATCTGAAAAAGGCTGAGAAAGAGTTCTCTTTCCTCTCTCGCGTTCGTCAAGGACAGGCGCTGCGTGTAGCAGAGGCGGAGAAGCGACAGGACAAACTGATAGAGGAATACTTTGAGGTACCCTGAAGAGCTATGCCTGCCATTTTTGATTAGCTCTTCCGTTCCTGTCTTTCCAATATCTCATGGCCCTCCTGTCCTCGTAGTACTCTCTCTCCTGTTTTCTCTCATTCTCCCTGTTTCCCTCTCACTCACTCTCGCGTGCTCGCTAGCTCGCCTTGCTCTTCTCTCTCTCTTTCTCTCTCCTTTTTCTCTCTCTCCATTTTCTCTGCTCTCCTCAGTGAAGGTCTTACATTGTTTTCCACTTTCTCGCCTACTCCTCGTTTGTCCACAATTTTCCCACGTCTTTTCTCTTTCCTTTCTTTCAATGGCGATCTTATGTCCCTCTTCTTGCTCTAGACTTTGGAGCAGGCACAGTCTTTCCTAGCTCAAGCGGCAGCGGATTGGTCGCAGCAACATGAGAAGGCACAGGCTGTACGGGAAGAGGAGAGAAAGAAGCTTCTCAAGTCTAAGGAGAAAGACTTTGAGAAAGAGTTTGCTCTCTTCTCTTCCTCCAAAGAAGGAAAGCAGTGGGTTAAGGAAAGGACCACACAGCTCCTTGAGGAAAGAAGAGGAGAGGGGGAAGAGAAGAAGAAGAAGCCCAAAAAGGACGTGGAGAATGCAGCCCGAGCAGAGTGGATAAAGGAACGAGAAGAAGAGAGACAAAAAGAGGTTGAAGCACTTCTTTCTCTCTCTTCTCCACCTATCACGACCGACCCCGCGTTACAGAGATATATGCATCTTCTGGAGACTGAGGAGGATGAGAGTTTGAGGCTTTTCTCTCTTCCTTCCCTTGAGTAGAAGTAGCGGGGGAGAGACAACAAAAGAGGGAGAGATAAGTGGCATAGGGGACAGGAGCGCGAGGAGAACCAAGAGATTAACAGAAAGCCTTTTGCCATCCTCAATGGCCATTGAGCCCTCCTATTCATGACAGATACCAGAGAGAGAAGGTCCGGAGCCCACAGAAAGACATAAATGCACCGAGAGAGAGAGAGAGAGGAGAGGAGAGAGAGGGCCGGAGAGAAAAAAGCAACAAAAAAAGCCAGAAAGAGAAAGGATGCCAATGACAGTTAGACTACGACGAGACTCACAGCATTATGACGTTATTAACCAGCGATCTACACCTGTACAGCACTCTCTTCCTCTACACGCCTCTCTCTCTCTCTCTCTCTCTCTCTCTTGTGTCAAAGACGAAGAGCTCTCGTACTGATTATCCCAGTGTCTAGAAAGAACTCGGTACTTGAGGCTTCTCCTTCTTCTTCTTCTTCCACTCCAGCTTCAATCTCTTCGTCTGTCTCTTCAGGAGAGAGATAGTCTTTGCTGGGCCGGCGCAATGCTCTCCAACTCTCTCTCGCGTCCACCCAGCGATCGTTCTCTGCCTGTTCTCTCTGCTCATCGTCATCGTCATCTTCCTCCTCTTCACTGACAGTGAACGAGTTCTCTTTTGACTTTCTCTCCTCTTTCTCTCCCTCTTCCGTCCCTTCTTCTGAATCTCTCTCTTTGATGGTTGTAAGGGTAGGGGAGATGTCGTCCGGGAGCGTTGAGGAAGACTCCTCAAGAGAGAGAGAAATGTCGTCCATGTCGTACCACGTCTCTACCTGAAAAGTATGTGTCATGTCCTCTGAAGAGAGATGAGGTCTTCTCCCGCCACTCAGAGGAGAGAGAGGAGGCAAGCTCTCTCCCTCTCCCCCGTCAATTTCCTCCTCTGCTGCCGGCTTAAAGCCTAAAGAGGAAGAGACGCCCTTGTACATGTACAAGGCAGGCATAGGAGAAGACAAAGGACGTGGAGGAGGTGTCTTCACCGTCAAAGAGCCTATCGCGGTCTGTGCACTAACATCTTCCTGCTTCCCAGGAAGAGAGAGAGACGTCCTTGTCTTTCTCTCTCTCTCGTAATCTGCGTCGCTGCCTTCAAGAATATGTTCCTCTTCGGCCCCTTGAGAGATCAGCTGGTGGGAAAAGTGAGAGGAAGAGGAAGGAGGAACCATCGCTGGGAGTACACCTCGAGTTTCTCCTTCTTTTCTTTGGCCCTTTGCTGGGAGAAGAGCGTAGCCGTAGAGTGGACATACAAAGCCTAATGCTTTTTCTACCCCTTCATAGACAGGCCGAGAGAGCCAGGTGGCAGTACCAGCTAGTGCATCTATTTTCTTTGCTTCTTCTCTCTCTTTCTTGAAGAGAGGGATCGAATAGCCGAGTGCATCTTCCACTCCCAGGTACATTGAACGGCAGAGAGGGGTGGTGGGCCCTTCCTTCTCCTCTCCTGCTATGGAAGGACGGGAAGAGAGAGCGGAAGGAGAGCTCAGAGGCTTCTCCTGCCTAGGATACATGGGACGGGCTGGGGTGGAGCTCTTATCTGTCTGAGAAGGAGGAAAGAGAGGGATGGAGAAGCCTAAGGCTTGCTCCACTCCTGCGTACATGGGAAGAGAGGAAACGAGAGGATGAGAAGGGCTGCAGGCATTCTGCCTCTCCTTCTGCCTCTCTTCCACCTTCTCCCCGCTTCTCGGGCGTTTGTATCCAAGAGCTTCGTAGACGGAAGGGTACATGGGGAGAGAGGAGCGCACGGAAGTAGGAGCAGCATGATTCTCTCTCTTCTCAAATTCCGCTCCAGCGAAGAAGCCGAGTGCCTTAAAGACTCCAGGGTACATGGCCATGCAGTTCCCTGCTTTCTCCCCACCTGCGGGCGCGGCTCTCATCTCTTCTTTTCCCGCAAGTGGCTCTTTGCTTCCTAGCACTTCACCACGTTTCTGTTTCTCTGAATGAGCTTCTTCGATAACTGCCGCCTCCATCTCAGGCTCCTCGGTAGAGGCTTCCAGGGAGTTATCAGTGTACCTTCTTTCTCTGTCCTGTTCGTCTTCTTCTGGTGCTGCGCGAAGCTGAAATCCGAGAGCGCGAAAGACCCTTGGATACATAGACTTCGTACTGGATGGAGAAGAGCTTATGTCTTCTTTCTCTTGGTGGACGCGTCTCTCTTTGTTAGTGGCTCTGGCCCTGTATCTTAAAGACTTAAAGACTCCAGGGTACATGGAAGCTTGTTCCCTAGCCAAGCTCTCGCACTCTTCCTCAAGGTTGGCGGAGAGGTTAGACGGTGGAGAGGTCTGCAGAGGAAGAGAAATAGGCTGAGATATTGAAGAGAGAGAAGGACCGTCGTGGGCGAGGATGAGCGTTGCTTTGTCCCCCAATCCTAAAGCCTTGGTCAGGATGGAGATGTACATGGAACTCAGGGGGTCGTGCACAGCAGAAGCAGAAGTGGAAGGAGGAGATACTTTGCAAAGAGAAGAAGCGGACTCCATCCCAGGAGAGAAAGAGGGAGAAGAAATGGAATCAAAGGGAGAAGAAGAAGAAGCGTCAGCGGAAGCACAAGAGGAGCGAAAAGAGTAAGAGAAACCGAGTGCGTTGGCCACTCCAGGGTACATTGTCTCCTCGGAGGCCGCAAGGAGCTGTCCAGATGGGGAGAGAAGAGAGAGAGAGGGACGAAAAGGGCAGGCTCCGCTGTCGGAAGGAGGAGGATAGTTGAAGCCCAGAGCTGCCCTTACACCAGGGTACATAGAGGCAGATGCAGTGGCAATTTCTCCGCCAGACAAAGAAATACCTCTTCCCTGTTCCATTGGCAGTTCTTTTCCTAGTTCTTCTTCAGCTCTCAACGCCTTCTCGCTCTGTGTCTTTCTCTCCTCTCTATCTCTCGCAGACGGTGTAATGGAGGAGAAGCCAAGAGAGCAAGCAACGCCTGGGTACATGTACCTTGAGTTCACACTTCCGCAAAAGAGAAGAGCGCCGCATCCTTTTCTCTCTTGTCCTGCCTCTTGCGGTAGATACTCTGCCGCTTCCTCTCCCTTCTCCTCCACTTCCTCATCAATAATACGGATGCTCCGCCTCACCATGGCTATGGGCTGGGAGCTCGAGAGAGCATCAGATGGTCCATCAGCAACAGAGTAGCCATAGGCACTCATCGTCCCACAGACGATTCCGATCACCACATCGTCCGTTTCAATAGTAGGAGACGGAGGGATGTTCTCTTGATCTGGATCCTCCGCACTTTCCTTGTTGCTAGAGCAATCTCCCTCCTTGGACGTCCACCCCAGGCTCAGTGCCACACCTTCATACATATACCGGGCGCTGATCACGCCACGAAGATGGTGGAGGACTGTCCCATCTCTCTCTCTTTGCAGTTCTTGCAAGTGCATCCTGCCATCTGCACTCACTACTTCTCTCTCTACTTCCAAAGAATTAGACTTGTCTGCTGTCTTCCGGTCTTCCTCTGTATCCGCTTTCATCCTATAGCCAAGACTGGCTTGGACACCTGGGTACATGGTGCTTTGATCATAAGATGCTTGAGCTTGGAAGGCTGGAGATGGCTCTTTCGGTGAGGCTGAGAATCTCTCTGGGTAGCGCTGGGAGAAGAGCTCTTTCATGAAGACATCCACTGATCGTTTCACTTCCTCAATCTCCTGATTACCAAGCGGAAGCTGTGAGGCAGCTCCATTGATTGTTGACTGGAGATCTGTTTCCTCTCCATCTTTCTTCCCTTCTACATCGCGCATACCTCTGGCTTGAACTTGGTGTACGCTGTCTGCTTTGTCAGTCTCTGTCATTGCTTTCTGGTCCGTAACGCATCCTCTGGGAAAGAGGAGCTTAAAAAAGAGATCCACTGACTCGGAGACGGCGGCATTGAGAGACTGATCTGCCGTCTTCAATGCGACTGGCGCCTCTCTCCTGGGTGAAGTTACTCTCTCTTTATGGTGACTTTTTGAAATTTCCCGCGTGGAAGCGGTGGACAATCCTACCCGATTCTTACTCTCCTGCTCTTGCTCTTGTCTCACTCTCTCTGCCAGAGCCGGCAGCATGAAGAAATCTGCCTCTGCTAGCAGCTGCGACGTGTCTATGCCCGCTGCCTTCGCAGCCCCGAGGACAGAAAAGCTTCCAGATGTCCGAAGAAACTCCAGAACGATCTGGAAGATCTTTGGGTTTCTGTCAATGAAGAACTCTCCATTGCCATTCTGAGGCCAAAGGTCGCCGCCTAACGCGCTAAAAAGAGTCTCTGGATAGCGGGTGAGAGTCTTCGTCGTCGTTGTGAAGAGCTCTCCGCCTACATTGAGCTTAACGGCGTTGTTGACCTGCTGATAGAAGCCTCCGTGCAACCTGGTCGTTAAGGAATGAAGATGTCTTCTCTTTCTTTCGAGCTCCGTCTCTGGAGACTCTGCAATCTCTTCCTCTATTTTCGATCTCAGCTGGGGAAGAAGAAAGAAGTCTGCCTCAGCTAGTAGCTCTTCCACAGAGACGCCTAGTGCAGCACCAGACGAAAGGAGACAATACCGCGAGGGCGCGCGGAGATAGCCTAGAATGAGCTCAAAAGCTCTGGGACTCCTGTCGATGAAGAACTCTCCTTCTGAAGAGGCTGGCCAAGTGTCTCCGCCCAGACAGTCGAAGAGACTACCCTGGAATCGAGTCAGAGTTCTGAGCGTGGTCGTGAAGCGCTGTCCTCCTACGTTCAAAGAGACAGAGTTGCGTTGATTCTGATAAAAGCCTCCCTGAAGCCGACAAGAGATAGCGCGGATGTGCTCTCTTTGTAGAGCTATGTCCCTTCTTTCTTTTTCCAGCTTGTCCTGCTCCTTTCTGACAACCCTCAGCATCTCTGTCTCTGGACTCTCCCGAAGCTCTCTTTGGATCTTCTCCTTCATTGAGGAGAGCATGAAGAAATCCACCTCTCCTAGCAGCTCTTCGGCTGAGATGCCAAGAGCTGCAGCAGCAGGAAGGATAGAGCAGTGAGACGGAGAACGCAGATAGCCCAGAATAAGCTCAAAGGCCCTTGGATTTCTGTCAATGTAGAACTCTCCGTTAGGCCCTGCAGGCCACGTCTCCCCTCCCAAGCTGGAGAACAGACTCTCGGGGAACTGAGAGAAAGTCCTTCGGCTGGCAGTGAAGCGCTTTCCCCCTACATTTATCGTCACACTGGCCCTAATATTTTGTTGGAGGCCACCCCTCAACCGCTGTGAGATAGCTTGAAGGTGCTCCCTCTGTCTCTCTATGTTGATTCTTTCTTCCTCCAGTTCGGCTCTATCCTTCTCAAGCGCGAGGAGCGCAGCCTGTTGCTGCTCTATCCCTGCCTGAACGGTCCTGGCCGTGTCCTGCAGGCTTCGAAGAGTATCAACATAATGGTCAATGGACTGCGCACTGGACTGTAAGTCCTGCAGCGTTGAAGATAAAGACTCTACGTCAGGAGCCATTCTCACAGAGCACGAGGTCCGCCTCGAGGTCCCCACTTCGTGATGCGCCAATAGAAAGCAGTAGTAAGCTCGCGGGAGGCGCTCTGCTCTGCCGCTAGGTCAAGGACATCAGCCGAGGGTGAAGCTGCCAAGCAAACAGAGATTCTCTTTCTTGTTGGTCAGAGTTCAGAACGTCGAAAGAAGCTGGGACCACTGCGCGAGGTGGCAGCGAAAGAAAGAGTGGCAGCGAGCTTTCCCGTCGTCTTACACTCTTCTCGCTTTCCTCCCTTTGCCTCCCACAGCCAGATCTAAAAAGTGGTACACCGTTCGGGTTGATGATGATAGAAGTGTCTTTGACTTGCTCTCCCTGAGTCTTCCGCTCTCTAAATGCTGCTTTTCACTTCGTGTGTTTGGCCCCCCTGAGCAGCCCCTGTTCTCTATCCTCTCTTTCTCTCTCTCTCTCTCTCTCTCTCTCTCTCTCTCTCCATCTATGTCTCCCTCTCGCTCCTGTCTCCACCTCTCTCACTTTTGGTTCTCGTGCCTCTTCGCCTTCGTCCATACCTACAAGCCGCAGGGCTTGACCGAAGCTGTAGGCTCCTCTCTATCCTACACACTCTCTCTCTTTCTCTCTCTCTCTCTTGCCAGCGCTCTGGCTGTGGAAGCTCACCTCTCTTTATCCCAGTTCCCTCTCTCGCACCCGCTAGTGTTGACGTTTGAGCTGATATCCTCCTCCTCTCTCTCTCTCTTTCTCTTCTCTCCCTTTCTCTTCTCTCTCTTTCTCTCTCTCTCTCTCTTTCCTCTCTCTCTCTCTGTTTCCCGCCCTGGTCCCCGCACTCTGTCTTCCCTGGCTCTCTTGCCCTTTGAAATGCAGTGGATGTTCGAGAGCCAGAAGCACTTTTGGTGTGATTCTGATCCGAACTCACTATTCTCGATGCGCCTTATATAGTTGGACTAATATTAAATTCGTCAGATCTGTATTCAGGATGTGAAGATTGATGAAGGGGCACTATCACAGCCAAACTGGAAATCTTTCCAGCAAGGGAATCTTCTCGAAATAATTCTTTCGCCGTTTATTTTCCCAGGCATACTAAGTGCCTCTTTGTATGAAACCTTTCTTTTACTTGTACAGTGGTGGAATGTTTCCCTGTAACCTCTCTGAGTCTGGTCATGTGTGGGGAACAAAACCCGCTCTCTGGCACTTGCCTCTTTTGCTGTCTCTCTTCTCTCTCTTCCTCTGTTCTGCACTCTCTCTCTCTCTCTCTCTCCTTAGCTCTCGCCTCTCAATCTCTCTGTCTGTGGTCAATCCCTGTCTCTCCTCGCCCTTTCACCCAATCATCCAATCGCCATCAGATCCAGCCCCAGCGTTGATCACCCTCGAGAGTCTATCCTTAAAGATCGCGACTGTACAGCTGTAGACGGAAGAAGCTCGAGGCACCCGCAGTGAAGAAACGCACTCCACTTTGTAAAAGTGATGAGTGGCGAGGCCATCATTCCGAACACTTGCGACACACTACTTTTTCTCGGGAAGTCCGCTTCCCCATGAGCGTTATAGATGCCAGCAGCTGCGGGAGCATTCTAATGCTCATTCTAGACGCTCTGAAACATGCGTAGGTGCTCTGCACAGCTGCCAGTAGCACCAGAGATGATAGCAGGGATCTGACCATCGCAAGGCAACCAATCTCAACGTTGACGACCGATAGTTGGACCCACAAAGGAGATGATGCCTTAAACACGTTTATAAAATAGCAGTACAAGGATTTAACGTCTTTTAGAGGGGTTTGCGTTAGGCAAATGAAACAGCACTGTACGGATGTCAGCCTTAGGAAGGAAGAGCTTGGAGAGCTGCTAGTTAGCTTCAGGCGTTTCCCGCTTTGCGAAAAGCAGCCAGAAACGTAAGGCTTTTACTGACAAACAGAGAGCTTGCCACAGGTGAGGCACATCACACCGTCTATTATACGGGAGGGTCTCTCTAATATTGACCAAGGGAGACGCGGCAAGCCAAGCTCTAACAAGAGCTGAACTCATTCTCGAAAGTAACGCTGAACAGAAAGGAAGGAAAGGAGACGTCGAATGAAAGGGTACGATAGCCTTCGGCCGAGGGGAGGAACTACCCGCGACGCCACTGATTCTTCGGGGCGAGGTGTGGACGAGCTCTGAAGATATGAAAGAGCTGGTAGCCCAACCACAGAATCGTGATAAGCAGCTAGAAGGTGTCAGGTGCTAACTAACTCGCCAGGAAGGCCCTATCATGCCGAGGGTTTTTCCTTGCGTCGTACGGCTACTGCGGAAGCCTTTTTGGCTGGTAGTCGTTATGACATGGCCAAGGTCGTCAAGCGCGCACATGTAGCATGACCTAAGACAAGGTAGCAGTCCACAGATGACGAGGAGGGCTTCTAGGTGACTGTACGGAAGGAGACACAAAGCGCAGACGTGGGCACACAATTAACAGGTGAAGAGAAAAGAGAGAGCGATTCAAAGCGAGCCGCTACCGAAACGCAAGGTAAGTAAAGACTGTATTAAGCCATTTAGTGCACCAAGACAGAGCGAGAGAGACCTACAAAGATGGCGAGAGACGGAAACTAAAGAGAGAGTGCGAAGAAGTCATTGAGTGAGTGAGGAGAGAGAGAGAACAAAAGAAGGAGGGAGGCAGAAAGAGAGGTGGAGAGGAGAAGAGGAAGAGTAATTGATGAGGATCCGATGATGTGTGATGAGGATGATGGATGAGGATCCTACAGCCTTCAACCACATCTGCCCTTGAACTTGAAGGAAGTGATTCTGATAGGGGTGGC
>FLMG01002281.1:13762-28961 GCA_900088475.1 Hyphochytrium catenoides
TCGGGATATTGGCGGATCTGTTACACATAAAGAAAAGGTTGAAAATATCCAATCAACGGGTATCTCCCTGGCCACTAGTACGCTCTGCACTTGCTCTAACGTCATAGAGATTAATAGAGAATCTGGCGTAGTAATACCTTGAACTAACAGTCACGATCTCATCCTTGTCGAAGAAAGAGACAGAGAGAAAAGGCTGGGGGGAAGAGAGAAAAAGAGAGAGAGAGAGTAAGAGAGAGACAGAGAGAGACAGGGAGAGAGAGAAAGAGAGACGAAGAGAGAGACGAGAAAGAGGGAAGACAATAATCATACAGTAGGAAAGACACGGTAGAAAGGTCAGGTCACGGAGAGGAAGAGAGATAAAAGCTGCGAGACAGAGAGAGCCAGAGAGACAGGAAGACTAGAAGAAAGAGAGGGAAGAGAAAGAGAGAGAGAGAATCTGGTTCCTGCATCAGCCTACGTAGCGGCCCGAGCCCCAATGACCATGCGAGAGAGACGCGAGAGGAAAGGCACAGGTCATGAATCTGTGCATCTATTGATAAGAACTTGTAAGGCCTTGGTACTTTCCCGCAGACAGTCTAACTTTTCCTCTGCACCAGAGAGGACTGCAGACACCAAGAGTTGGAGTTTATCCCCTGCATTGAAGCCACGGTACCCTTGCAGGTAGAGCACCACGACTATTCGTATGAAGAGAGAGAGAGAGCACGCACGCGCGTGAGAGAGAAAGAGTGTGGGCTTGGCAGAAAGAGAGAGAGGGTATCCCAACAGAGAGGAAGAGGGCCACAAGGCTCATCACTGAAGTGTTACTCTTTTCTCCTTCGGCTGTCATCGGCCTTCACAGCTTTGTCATAATGGCGACCAAGGAGCTTCAGGAGAAAGTGCTTCAGCTCTGTCTGAAGGAGAAGATCTTCGACCCTCAGTCTATCAAGGAGGATGTGGACTATTTTTTCAATGACTTGGGCCTGCATCCCTTCTACTTCAGCACCACAGAACCAGAGATGATCGCTAAGCATATCATGGGCATCAAGGCTAACCACGTGGCGGCTGCCAGCTCTGACAAGGAATTTGAGGTGCGTAAGCGGCTCTGTCTTCTGCTCCTTGCCTCCTTCTCACTCGAGATATCGCAGATGATGAAGAACACTCTCCTTGTTTCTTTTGGTAGCTTCCACTCTCTTTGCAGTTTGTGCTCTCTCGGTTGCTGTGTGGGCCTATCCTTCCTCCTCTGTCTGTTCCCATCCTGCTCTCTCTCTCTCAGTTTCTGGCCTGCTCAATCTCTCTGTCTCTCTCCCTGCTTCTCTCTCCACATTTCGGTCACTATCCCCTGGTCCCCAGCTATTCTGGTACCACTCGCCGTTGCATCGCGAACTAATCTCCACGTACAGGTGCTTCTTCAAGGAGAGACGGAAAACTTTGCTTTCTTTGGCGTTCGTAGTAACATCGCTGGCGGCCGCTCGCACCCTGCTACTCCTCTATCTAACAAGAAGAAGAGAAAGGGAATTCTTTCAGCTGTGGAGGAGCTTGAAAGAAAGATAGAGGAGGAATACCTCAACAGCGGAACGGAGTATGTAGGAGACGGCGTGCCTGGCACTCTGTCTGTCTTCGACCGTAGGAGGTCAATCAACGGCTTTGAAGAGCCCAAGCAGTACAGACTGCAGTGCTATCGGTCGGAGGGGCCTCTGAAGGACTCCAAGTACCATTTGCGCCTCTATTTCCTCGCCAAGCCAGACTATGTTGATCCCTACCCTGCAGAGGATGAAACAGATCTGAATGTCGTTGCGTCTAAGTCTTTTCTAGCCACTGGTGGGCCATTCATCAGAGAGAAGTACCAGAGTGTTATTAGAAAGGCAAAGAAGCAGATGAGCCCAGTGGTTGAGACTGACTTCTGGACAGGTAAGCAAGAGAGATTGGTTACCCCTTCGGTGTTGTTGCTTTTTTGGTAAGCCTGCAATTAACTACTCGCGCTGCTTTTTCTTTTATTGATCTTCGGTTTAGTTTGTTGCTGCACTGAGTCCGATCTCTGACATTTCTTCCTTTCTTCCTCGTGTGGCTGACCTTATATGTCATTATTTCCTCTCCTGATATTTAGAGCCCGATGGCAAGGAGAAGTGCCGCCTTACTATCGCCATTCAATTCGGAACCACCCACTCTTACTTCGCTGGCGTGGCTGATGTCTACAGACGACATGGCTTGTACACCACAAGGAAATATGTTGAGTTCTTCAGCAATGGCATCGTCGTTTATGCCTTTTATCTCTGCCAGCTTGACGGATCAGCTGGAGGGGCTTCATCTTTCCAAGCCAAGATGCAAAACGTCGTCTATGATGTCTCGCTTCACTTCGTCCTCCCTCGTACTTCTCTGACTCCACTACTCAAGCAGGAGTACATCACCACACAGGTAAAATACGGGTCAGAATGCTGCAGGGAGGCATGGAGAAGGATCTCTTGATAGGGAGGTTTGGGCGGGTTCTGGGATGAAAGAGAGACGGAAGAGCCTGGGTGGCCATGAGAGAGGGAAGAAGTGACATCTTGGGGACGATAGAGCATGGAGTGATATCAAGAAGATTGAATGGGGACGGTAGCTCCTAACCCTAGCTGGATCAATGCAGGAGAGTGCCTATGCCTACGCCGCATGGAAGTTTGCTTTCCACTTTCTTCAACGGCTTCCAGATGGCTATATGACGATTGCCGAGTCTCTGAGAAAGCACGACCAAAATGCTTACTCTAGCCTTCAGAAGGTACGGTTGCTTCGTACTTCTTGCTCGTCTTTCCTAATTTTCGTCAGGCGTCTCATATGATGAGGTCACTTTATCTCATCGTCCTCATCCCTCGTAGCATTTGCTCACGTGCCGCTCTCTTCTTTCTGCCTTTTCTAGTTGCGGTTCTCAATGAAGACGAATACTTTCACGGAAGGTCAAATCCTAGACACAATCTTTGCATGCCCAGCTGCTATCCACCGCCTATACACCGACTTCCATGCTCGATTCTGCCTGAACAATGAGGAGGTTGAGCCACAAAGCGTGATCATGGCCGATATCAGAAGGTTAGAGACTACATCCGCTACTTATCGCCATTTCCCTTCCAAAGTGACAGACAAAATTGACCCTTATGTTTTCTCTCTCTGCCTCTGCTCTTGACCAGAATGGCCTCCTCAGACCGCGAAGTGCAGATCTTTGAGACCTTCCTGCGCTTCAACCGCCACATCGTCCGGACGAACTTCTTCAAACCCAACAAGGTTGCCCTCTCATTTAGGCTGAACCCTGGCTTCCTATCCAACCAGGAATACCCCACCATACCTTATGCTATCATCTACATTGTGGGATCGGAGTTCAGGTATGGAGGAGAAACCTCTATTGACTCGACCTACCTTAGTACTCCGAGGCCCTACGTTGACCGATCACCCATCACGTCTATCCTGTTTTCCTTACTACTTGGGATCGGTCCTCTTGCTGAACTAACCCTGTGACGCTTAGGGGCTTCCATGTCCGCTTTGAGGACATTGCACGAGGCGGTATTCGGCTTATCCGCTCCTCCCACTCCCAAGTTTTCCAGAGAAACACGACGACACTCTTTGATGAGAACTACAATCTGGCCTACACCCAGCAGAAGAAAAACAAGGTAGGAGAGGCGGTTATATAACAAAAGAGAAGGGAAGGAGGGCGAGCCATGCAGGAGAGAGATGCTTAGAGAGTCACTTTTTGTTAACGCATTCTCCTGCTTTAGGATATTCCTGAGGGAGGCTCCAAGGGCACGATATTGCTCAACCTAGCACATCAGGACAAGGCCATAGTGGCCTTCAAGAAGTATATCGACTCACTGCTAGACCTTCTTCTTCCTTCTGAAGACATGATTGACCTTTTGAAGAAGGAGGAAATCCTCTTCCTTGGCCCGGATGAGGGTACGGCTGATCTCATGGATTGGGCAAGTCAGAGAGCCAGGGAAAGGTTAGAAATTGCCCAGACGGAGGAACCCGCTGAAGAAGCGGCACGCTCACATTTCCTCTCCCTGGCCGCCTGTTCTCTATCTTATGCAGAGGCTACCGCTATTGGAAGGCATTTACTACTGGCAAGTCCGCTTCTAGAGGTGGAATCCCACATGATACGTATGGTAAGACCAAACTGCATAAATGCTCACTGTCTACGTCCTCCGACATCCTGCTCCTATTTTCCCCTTAACTTTAAGGTATGACGACACATGGTGTCCGTCAATACGTCCTGGGAATCCAGAGAAAGTTAGGTCTCAAGGGCAAGATAACCAAAGTCCAGACAGGTAATAGACAACGTGTGCCTGGCTTTTGCTCCGTCAGTTACGATCCCCTCGCAATGCCTAACTTCGCCAACAAAGAGAGCCACTATGTCTCCTCACTCCCATTTGCCGCTGTGGTTAACTTCTTCGATGTTTGCCTGCCTCTCAACTGAAGATGTCTTTCTAGGTCTTGGTCTAAAGCTAATTTTCGCCGTTGTCACTGTGTTCTCCCGCGTAGGTGGACCTGATGGTGACCTGGGCTCAAATGAGATTCTTATGAGCCGAGGGATTGAGACCACCGTTGCAGTAGTTGATGGAAGCGGAGTGCTGCACGATCCACAAGGCATTGATGCCGAGGAGCTGGTCCAACTAGCTAGGTGAGCCACTAAGAAGTAGATTATAGCGCGCCTTTATGGAGGAGAATCTGACTGGAAGCGCAGGCAGAGGAAGATGGTCGTGCATGTGGACAGGAGGAAGCTAAGCAAGGAAGGATACCTTCTCACTGGTGCGTCGGCCCGCTCTCCCAGTGCTTTAGATGTTGATTCTTTACCTCCGACAGTGTTCCTCATTTCATCCTACCCATTGATACTAACGGGATCCTTGGCGTCTGTAGCATCATACCCTCGCTTTATACCCGTGGCTTTATCAAGTCTTTTTCTATACCTCAATCCTACCGCTCACTAAGCCCTAGCTAATGGCGTTCATACCTTTGGGCTTTATATGTCTCTCTCATCTGTCCATCCCTCCCTCGTGGTCTCTAATGCAGTTGACCAGAATAACGTAACCCTTCCGGATGGGACGGTGGTAGAGAACGGAACAGTCTTCCGCAACCTCTTCCACTTGGATCCAAGAGTTACCGCCGATTTCTTTGTCCCTTGTGGCGGCCGCCCTGAGTCCGTGAACATCAATAACGTGGAGCAGTTCGCCTTTGCCGAAGGAAAAGACAAACTTCGTTTCAAGTACATAGTAGAAGGAGCCAATCTCTTTATCACTCAGGTAAGAAGAGAGACTACCCTTTGTCAGAGGTGATCCTCTCGCGTTCTTTTCGTCATGATTAGAATATAGGAGCGTTGGAGGACAGACGTACCGTCCCCGTTCTCATGCACGTGTTTCTCACCTTTCCCGTGGATGGATTGTCCTGTAGGATGCTCGGCTCGCTCTGGAGGAGAAAGGCGTCATCCTCTTCAAGGATGCTTCAGCAAATAAGGGAGGCGTCACTTCCTCCTCGCTTGAAGTCCTTGCAGCTCTGGTTCTGAACGACGAGGTAAGAGGATCAAACGTTCCGCGGACGGGCCCAGCCGCAAAACAACAAAGGGCGCTCCTTTCTGCTATTCGCTCTGCTCCTCTGCTGTATGCAACTTCTTATAGCCTTCCTGTTCCATCTGACTCTCAGCAAGCCGCTGACTCCAACGTGCGTCCGCCGCTTGAGTCTCTGTTGTTTTGGTCATCTAAATGCCCTTTGTTCCTCCCTAACTAGGAATTTGCCAAGCAAATGGCTGTGACTGGAGAGAAGATACCCGAGTTCTATGCCAACTATGTGAAGGAAGTCCAGGATCGGATTGACTTAAACGCCCAACTAGAGTTCGAATGTAAGCCGTTTGCCATTGCTAAACCTTTCGGCCGCTTATGCTGGCGCTGCCCTGCAACTTGAATCCTCCCGCACTCTTGCATTCAACCATTTATCATCTCACCATTGCCTGTTACCCTTGTTCTTGCGTCCAGGCTTGTGGATGGAGCACCAGAAGTCTCGTACCCCTCTCTCTGTGCTGTCTGACCAACTGAGCGCCAAGATTGTAGAGCTGACAGGAAATATTCAGCATTCTGAGAGCCTGTGGAGGAACCAAGAGCTAAGAAACAAGGTCCTTAAGAGGGTAAGTTTGTCCTTTACAATCTCTCCGTCAAATGCATCTCTTGATCTTGACGATCTCCCTTGCTTATCTGCTTGCTCGTAGGCTATTCCATTGACGCTGCAGAAGGTGGTTAATCTGGAGACCATCCTCAACAGGTGAGCACTCCAAGAGAACTCTTACTGTCTTTTTTGCCTTATCACTCGCCACCCCTGTACTTTCGCTTTGCATATAATCTAAACCCTCTCAGTATCTTTAAGGACGCATCTTCCAGATCTCTAGCCCTTTCGCTATACTTTCTCTGACACTTCTCTTCCTTCTCAGGCTACCGGTCTCTTATCAAAGGGCTCTGTTTGCTTCTCAGCTGTCCAGTCACTTTGTCTACAACAGCGGACTTCGGTCCTCTGAATTCTCGTTCTACGAGTTCGTAGAGAACTACTTGCAGTAAGAGGAATGTAGAGAGCGGTTTAGTTTGGGGATAGGGATAGGCCGTAATACGGAAGCAAAGTTTGAGGCCGGGACGGTGCTCTGTACTTCAAACCTGTTCCTATTCACTGTAGACTGCTGTTACAAGGAATAAAATAAAAAGGAGCTCGGTGTCTCGCCTTCATCCAATTGATTCTAGCGGCACTAGGGATAACACCGCCCAAGAGATGAGTCCGAGTCTATGGAGTGCAGAGAGAATACCAAAAGGGTCGGCTTCTGCATCTGTTCTTCTGTCTGTCGTAGAACACCAGCATAAGTTAAGAAAGCCACCGGAGCCCTTGAGACTTGTCGTGCCCAAGGTGTCTGCAGGTCTATTTTTAACGAGCAAGAATGTTCTCAGTTTTAGAGACTCGTCTGTCTTTCTCTTTCCTCTTGGTTCAGCAGCCGACGTCTACCGCTTCTATCTGGACTGCACTTTATGTCAAGTAAGGACTGGAGGAAGGAGGAATGCATCGTCGGTTGTGGCTCCCTTGGTGGTGGCCTCTCGCAAGCGGTAAGCAAGGCGTTGGGTAAGGCAGTCAGGACCACAAAATGTCTACTGCACGGTGTGCGGTCGGAGTCACACTTGGCAGACTCTTGAGCTAAGAATGGGTCAATGGGGTAGCATCTCCAGTAGAAGAGCAACATTTGATACGTCTAGTGTGACTCCTTAGGTTTGAGCCCAAAGCCGAATTCCTGGTGACGCTTTCTTCTGACCGTTGCGGCTCTAGCTGTTTCCTTCCATTTTGTAACTAACGGGGCGGCTTTCAATCGGATCTCCTCTAGCAAAGTAAAGAGTATGATGAGAATTCAGGTACAGAAGTAGACCGCTAAAGTTTCGGTCTAAAGACGCTTTGTCGGGGGGAAATCGTAACGCAAGAAGAATTGGAGGTGAACTCTCCTTGAGAACTGGGATAGCAAGAGCGGTTGTCGCTCATACCGGATAAGTGCTTTGTTCGTAATCTGTTCACAGTGATCCCTATTTTGGTCTTTTCCAGCACTTCTAAGGAGATAAAGCGCTCTGCCAGGATAGCCAGCACGTCGAGGATCTCTCCGTCCGAAAGCTGTACCGTGAACGTTAGAAGACAAAGGTGTTAGAGGACGTAATTGAAGTGTTAACGTTGAAGACTTAAGGGAGCCGAAGATGAAACGCAACAGATTCTTAGGAATTGACCTACGTTCGGGTCTTCAAGTCTGCGCTTGAGACGCATTATCTCTTCTTCGATAACCTGCAGTGCTGGTTCTGAGCTCCTAACCGACGATGCTGGTCTGCAGCGTTATCTTACCACATTTTTGCACTGGTGGATTGTCAACTGCTTATACGGCTTCTGGGGCGACCTTGGACGAGGCTTTAACCTAATCTCAAATCCAAGCTTGGTTTGGATGAACCGCTGAGGCTTCTTTCTCTCTGCACTTGGTTCATCTCGGTGGTAGACAATGGTGCTTCGCTTCTCCGACGGCATCTCCATGCAGTAGCAAATAGCAAACTAACACAACGTTCAGCTATTATGAAGCTTCACAGAAAAAGAACGTCTGGGGATCTGCGAAGTCCCAGCTAAAAATCTACAATGAGCTTCGACGCCAGCGGAACTTCATTTTCCAGTTTTGCATTCGCGAATTACTGTTCAAATGCAATTGGAAGCTGCCCATTTACGTTTCGCAAAATGTGCCTAACAGGCGCGAAATTCGTTTCTTCTCGGGTTGGTACCTGTAGTGGGAAAATAAGTAAGGCTTATATATTTATTTACGGGAGTGTGCTGCAAGACAGGAAGCGCGATATTACTTTCGGGAAATGTAGTCCAGTCAAGCGTAACAATTGTTCCTGTCTCTTCTCTTCTGTTCGATCATAATTCAACCTTCCTCCTGCCCGTCAGCCCGGGGACGGACCCGCGGATGTAAACATTCCTGGCCGTGATTTGTCACCGCCATTGAACATCCCTGTCCTCGATGATAACTCGTGCAACGTCATCCTTCCCCTTCCAAGAGTTCCACTTACAAACAGGTATAACTCCTTTTCCAGCATAGTACTTGATCTTCAGATGTGTTTCGCTTGAAGAAGAAGTCGATGCGCTCAGCAGCAGAGAATACGATGCTCAGGGAGAAAAGGGTGACAGATTACAAAGTAGGGGAAAGAGGAGGGGGCCTTAGCTCTGTATAGGTTGTCGATTGAAGACCCAAAGGCAGAGCCTCGTTTGTAAGATATAAATGTTGCTCCGCACGTAGTCCGCTGAAGCTAAAACGCGGAGAGTTGTGGTCGAGATAGAAGTTGGATGTTGAGGTCATAGTGTGGCTTCCGGCAGAAGACATCAGCGGCGGATATGAAGAGGCGAAATAAGAGACGACAATCTGCCTGTCGTATAGTATGTCACTGACTGTGCAGCTTATTGAATAAGGAGAACGCTATGCTAGCCTTCTTCACGTGAGCACCCAACAAGGCTATAACAACTTAAGTCAATGTGAATTGGCTTCTTCTTCCCTGAAAGAGGGTCCAGCAGCATCTCGTGCAGCCCTTAGCTTATGAATTGAAACTCTATCGCCTGCCTCCTTGAGGTCCAAAGAGCTAGGTATGAGAATAAACTAGAATCAGCTTCTTGTCGACTTTACTAGCTAAAACAGGGCACCGAGATCGAAGAAGAACAACCGATCATGGGAGATGTGAACGAGAAGGGACACTGACCTGACATCATTAGGCGTGATGAAGATGAATTGGCTGCGAGGGTGCATCAGGCCCATATCTACCAGCCCTCGCAGAGCCAGCGTTCTGTTCTTACTGTCCATGAAGACATCGAACTCGTCCATCACGCGAAAAGGACAACTTGAGAAAGAGCCTACTGCAGAGAGAAAGGCAAGCTGCACTGTCGACCTGCAGAGTTAAATTTAGAGCGATGTCTCTGCTGAGTACGGATTGGTTTGGCTCTTCTTCTTACCTCTCCCCTCCTGAGAAGGTGCTTACATCGTTCTCTCCTACAGCGGTCGCCGATATAATGTTTTGGGTTACCTGTCAAATTGCAGAATGCGATCAGCATGGCTATACTCAAGGATGGGCCTTGCTCCCTTTCGATGTAGCTAGACTTCGCATCTCTCTTGTCTTTAGGTAGATCCACAACCTGGACGACACGGACCTTGAACTCCAATGTCTCCTCTTTATGGTTAAACGTGATCCCTCCAGTCATGTTTCTATCCAAAAGGTAAAAGTTGAACTCCTGCGAAATCGTGTGGCTAACAAGACCGATTGAATCCTTAAGATCCCTCTCCCTCTTTTGTACCAAAGTTGCCATAGTACGCTCATTGTCTAGCACCTAGGGACACACCGCGTGCGAGTCTTAGCGACGCCACAGAAGACTAGAAAACGCCCTTCAAGAGACAATAAGGGATAGAGCTAAGGCAGACAGCGACCAGAAGGCAATCGCTTACACTTTCAAACACTGCTTCCTTCGCCTGAAGTTTTCGCTGCAAATCTTCGTAGGCCTGTGTCAGCTCCACAAAGTCAAGCACGTTGAATCGTGCTCGATGTTCTTGAATGCGAGCCTAGGCAACCCATTACTATTTAGAGGACTCAAGACAGGATGGCCTTAGGCGATAAGAAGCGGGGGACAGATGATGAGAAGGAGGGGGAGTGGTCTTCCCGTACCTTGGCCACTTGGAGAGCTTCCTTCACTCTTTCTGACGATTCCCCTAGTCTTATTTTTTCTGCAAAGCGATAGTTCTCGTTTTGCTCTACCTGAGCAGCTTTGGCCCGAGTCTCTTCTAGCTTTTCCTAGGAGGCCGACGAGGTCAGTATAAAGAACATTCTTCCTCCACGTCGCTCTCTCTCTACCGTCTTTCAATGTCTGTCTTCCAGCTCTCCCCAGACTCTTTATATCCTCGCTTCAGCATCGTCCAATTCCCTCAACTGTTTACACATCACTTCCTTCTCCTCCTCACCCTAACAGTAATGTCTGTGCAAGAGCTTACCTCGCATTCCTTGCACTCTGCCTCCTTCTGGGACGCCCTAGCTCTCTTCTCTTCCACCTTCCTTTCGAGCACCTCGCCTTTTCTCTTAAGTATCTCTAGCGATCCAATCATCTCCTCCAACTGTCTAAGAACCACCTCATGCTTCTCCTGCATGCTTTCATCGCTTCTGAAGGCGTGAAGTTGCTCCTAGTGAGAGGGCGGTCAACTTTTCCTCTTTCTTTTAGTACTAGAAATTGAACAGGAACAGAAAAGTCACCTCATAGGGCTGAAGTTCGTCTTGCCTCTCTTTGACTCTCTCCTCAAGCATCTCTTTCTTTTGAATCAGGTCTAAGATGCTTTCTTTAAACAGTCGGATTTCCTCTTCAAGTGCGCTGGTGTCAACCTCCGTCTCCTACATTGAGCTGTTAGGTCTCGAGATGCTGTAGCGCCCTTCCTTGCAATGCGGACTTCTCATCTCTCGCAATCCATTTCCTCCGTACAGGTTCAGCGTCTACGAAGTGCAACCACCATTGCCGTCACGATGCAATAGTGAACGCCATCCTCTCCCGTATTAGGAAGTTGTTCCATCTGCTGATTCCTCTCTCTCTTCCCTACCTTCTACCCCGCTGCATCCACTCCTGATTGGTTGCCCAGAACTTCTCCAGTTTGGCTACTTACCTCAACAAGGGCCTCCCGTATGTCCTTAACTCTATTCTCTGCTTGCGTGATTAGCCGAACGTTCTTGAGGTGCAGTTTGTTTACAGCTTCAAGCTCTTGCTTTAGAGTCCTGGCAGCATCTCGGAGTTCCTGAAGGGAGCGACGGTGGAAGTCCTGGACAGTTCAAGTGACAGAGATGAAGGCAATAAAGGAACAAGCAGTAACTCAGCGAGGGCGAGGGGGCGAGATGAGGTATACTGGAAGAAAATTATAGCGAAGGAACTGTCGATAGGTCTCCGAGCGTTCACTGGCCACTGAGTGAACTGAGGAGCCAAGATGTAGAAGACCTCGTCACAGTCCTCTGAACAAGCATTTCATAGGCGACCTACCATTTCTCTGCGATAGGTGTCCACCTGTTCTGTAAGGACCTTGATCTGCTCTTCCACGTTAGTCGTCAGACGGCTGGCTCGTTCCCTGCCTCCTGCGATGAAGGTATGGTTTCCATTTCGCACATACACCTTGGAGCCATCAGGAATATATCCTTCTTTAACGCCTCTTGGTGTTTGAAGGCTACCATCCTTGCCTAGAAGCATCAAGGACCGCAATTGGTCCATGCTATCAAAAACTACCTAGCGAAGGAGAGCGAGGCGTAGTCAGGAAGACAGTCTCTATGCTATGGACACCTTGGTTTGTCCTTCCCTTTCGACTACCGTCTGATCTTCATTTCAGCTACTAATCGATGTCCACGCCCCTCATCTCCCTCCCTCTAGAGTAAATTTCATGTTCTTTTGCCTTTCCCTTCTTGTTGTTCCAAGCTCATAAAGCATGAGAAGTATAGGTCCTGTATCCTATCCTCTAGCCTCTCTCGCCTACTCGCCTTCGATTCCATGTTTGTCTGGTCAATAAGGCCATTGAAGACAACGTCGACCTCAATGTCTAGGAGGAGGGCGATGGACAGCTTGCGTAGCTCTCCCTCTGGAAGACGGAGCTGAGAATAACGGCTGTCTGATCGAGGAACTATCAAGGTGTTGGCCTCTCCTGGTCGCATGCCCACCTAATGGCATCAGAGATCAAAGAAAATAAGACGCCAGGAAGGAAGGAAGAGAGAAGCGGTCGCCTCAGCGGGCAGACTCAAGGTGCAAAGAGAGGAAGCCTGATGAACAATTAGCGGATTAGAGGAGATCGCCACCCCTGAAGTTGATCTTCCGGAGCTATGTTTTCGGCGCCTTTGCAGAAATCTGCATTTACCGTGTCTCACCTTGTGCTTCAACTGGTCCATCAATGGCTTATCTTCCGCGCGCTGTATAATGAAGGACGAGAGGGTCTTTCCGATACAAGCCTCGATTGCCGTGCCCTACGAGGTATTGTGAGTCTCACCTCTCTCTGTCTATATTTCTAGGTAACGTTCCCCTGCACCCACAGTGGGATCGCTTCTGCAGGTTTAATGTCCCACTCACAGCTGCTATATTGCCGCTCAATGGACATAGCAGCACCATCAACAGGCCACCGCTTAAGCTTCGTCCGAAGCAATGGAAAAGCCCTGAAAGGCTGAACAGTTTCTAGGGCTCTTTCCTTTGACCTTTCGCCAGCGTCTGTACGCCCTCTTTCTCTGGGCTCTACCCTTGCGTGCCTGTCCTACTACTCTCGTTTTCTAATCTTGAGACCTTACCCACTGCCTGTTCCTTTCCGGTAGGTTCATATGCATCCCAATCGGACCGATGGGAGGAGCCTGGAAGCGCCGAATATTCTTCTGTATCTCAGAGAGAAGAGCTCCCATACGAGGACCAAACAGAGCAGCCCTAACATAGACAGGTAGCGACTTACTCAAGGCAGCCCTTGGAATCTCAGACACACTGAAGCAGAAACGTTGGACAGTGAAGGGACTCTTGCCTGACCGTACCGGTTATTCTTTTGGCTTTTCAAGGACTTGAGGCGGTCACTTGCTTTTTCATAGTACTGAGTAGCCTGCTGCAACAGCTCGTTGCACCGTCTCTCCTCTTCTCTCTTCTTCTCAATTTCTTGGCGCAGGTTTTCCTGGTCCTGAAATATAAATAGAGGTATTAGAAGCGAGAGATCGAGAAAGAGAGACACAGAGAGAGAGATAAAGAGAGAGAGAGAGAGTAAGCACGACGTACAGCTGCCTACCAAAAGACAAGAAGGCAGACGGAGCAAGCGAAAGCACTTTTCATCCACAGCACGCTACCTGACCGTGCTTGGCTTGATCTTCCTTCCTCCTTTCTAGTTCTTCCTCTGCCCGTAGAAGTGTCTCCTGTTGCCTTGCTTTTTTCTCTTTGTTTTGGCTAAGGGCCTCATTCTGAAGCCGCGATAGCTCAGAAATGGCCTCTCTCTGCTGAGCTTGTTGATGCGCTATTCTTCTCTGCAAACCTCTTACTTGAGTCTGGATAACACGGAGACGGAGGACAGAAAGAGAGACATAAGATGGCCTTGAAATGGATCTGAATAGAATGTCACAAAGAGCACTATAAAGAGAGAGATCGGGGAGGAAATGCACCCCAAACGTTGCCTTCCTTACCTCCAGATTCCTCAAAGGGTTCTTCTTCTCCTGGATCACTTTCACTAGGCGCTCTTCCTCTTTCTTCCTCTCCTCAAACTCTTCGTTCAACGCTTCCATCTCTCGCTGCTTCTCACGCAATTGTTCTCTCTCCCTCTCTTCGCGCTGCTTCTGAGCCTCTAACGCGTCCAGGTACCTGCAGAACAAGGCTTAGTTACAAGCCAGAACAACGCAGGGCAAGGCTAGAGAACACTCTCATACTTCTGATATTTTGTCTGCTCGGCGGTGAGTGCCTTTCTCTTCTCAGACAGTTTTGCCTCCTCTTCATACACTTTGGTTCGGGCGAGCTTAACGGTCAACATCGATGCCTGACAAGGAGTTTGAGAACACGGAAGAGAGCGCGAGGGGATAGGAAGAAGTCGGACGGCAAAGTGATTTGAGTCGAACGACTGCTAAACATTTCTGGGTATGAGGTAGAAGTGATGAGTGAAGATAGACAACACGCCATGGAGTCTGTGAGTGTTGGGAGCGAAATCCATATTTTGCACAAGACAAGGAGAGAAGAGAGAGAGGGAGGTGGAGAGAGAGAGAGAGAGAGAGAGAGGCGGAGGAAGAGAGAGAGGGGGAGAGAGAGATAAGGAGACGGAAGATACACGTAATGATAGGTGAAAAAACAAGGCAAGAGAGTACCTCCTCTTCCAGCTCTTTCATTCTCCCAGCTTCTTCACAGCGCTTCTTAGCCTCTGCCGCCTCCCTTCTAATAGTCTCTAGCTTCCTCTTCTGCTGCTCCAGCACGGTCTCCATGACCTCAAGATGATGTCGGGCCTCACTGTATAGTTCTTTGGTCTTCTTGAGCTCGGTGGCGCGAAGAAAGAATGAGTATTTATCTTTGTTGCTTCCTTTAATAAAGCGCTTTGCTTCTTCTTGGTCCAGCACCGCACAAGGGTTATCAATCTGCCGAGAACGCCCGGTTGGCGAGGATGAAGGTTAGGAAGTGTAGAAGAGAGCCAGAAAAACGAGAAGAAAAAGAGGAGTGCGGCTTGCGAGGGAGAGAAGAGAGGAGAAGAAAGACAGAAGAGAGATTGAAGAGGGGAGAAAGAAATGAGAGGAGAGAGAGAGAAAGAGAGAAAAAAAAGAGAGAGAGAGAGGGGGGGAGATTAAGAGAGAGAATGAGAGAGAGAGAGAGAAAGAGAGAGAGAAATAGTGTGGAGTATCCTCTATCTCACACCTGAATGTTAAAGCGGTCCAAGAGAGCAATCAAGTCAGCTCTTTTCTTCGACACGACCTGCCCCGTCTCGCCCATCAGCCGGTACTCTGACGCTCCAGACGGAAGTATCTTGCGCTCGATGGTGATCGCCGCACCAAAGTCTTCGGGTCGGTACGCATCAGACCCTGCTAACGTAGTGTTTAAGCGAAGCATGGACCAAGCAGGGTGCTCTTCTGTTACGGGGAAGAGGCTCTACGGAAAGCAGAGAAGACTTTACGGAAAAGTATAACGTGAGCACAGAGAGAAGGGTTGGGAGAGAGAGAGAGAGAGAGAGAGAGAG
>FLMG01002282.1:8974-39095 GCA_900088475.1 Hyphochytrium catenoides
CAAAGAGAGTCTGTCTAGCCTAGCTACTCTCCTCAGCCGGCAAGCGTCCAGTCTTCAAACTTATGCGTTCTTTAAAGGTACATTACTACGGAGCAACAAGAAAAAACAACGAGGCTCCTCTGGAGATAACGAAGAGCGAGAGGGAGAAAGAAAGAAGCTGCGAGAGAGAGAGCGCGAAAGGGCAGTCAACAGGAAAGTGGCCGCCTCAGGCCCGGAAGGCGATGGGCTGCCAGCTTTTAGAGTTGAGCGGTGCAGTGGGACCTTCAATTTGCTGAACGGGTGAGATGGGATCACTGCTAGAGGATGCGAGAGAGAAGAGGCTGGATGAATGACGCTCTCTTGAAGACATTTCTGTCTGTCCTTCTCTATCATCTTTCCATTGTCTTTTGGCCAAGAAGAGTGACGTGGTGTCGTCGTTTCAGCGTCCTCCATTCCTGTCAGTTTCTCTCTCTTTTCTTTCTTGGGACAACTTCTCTTCCTTATCACTTCCTCATGTCAGTGCCTGGGAGGCGGGTGCAGGGGAAGAGGCGCCGACCAGCTGAAGAGTCGTCCACCGTCTCCATTAACCTTTTCTCCTCTCTCTTCCTCCATGTTGGCAATGTGCCAGTAGCACTTTCTCTCTCTTTCTTTTTGGGTCTCTTCTCTTCTCTTCTCCTCGTCCAGCTCTGTCTCCTAATCTTTTCCTTTGCTTCCATCATAAATGTGGGAGACAGGGGGCATCGTTTCTTTTTCTCCTCCTTCCAGACTGCAGACTATCCATCATCCCTCTTTTTTCTTTCTTTTTATCTCTCTCTCTCTCTCTCCCTCTCTCTCTTCCCCATCGTCTTTCTCTCTCTTTCCAAACTCCAACCAAGAAGACAGACAAAAGAATGCTTTCCAATCAAGGACATGGTCGTCCCGACTCCTATGTAGCTAGGTGCTTTCGGATAGTGCTCTTGAAAGAACATGCTAGTAGTAGGAAGAGGATACACTCCAAATGATGCTAATGCGGCTTCATTCACAGCTAGGCGGAAGCGTAGTAGAAACATCAGCAGCAGCAACACGCGCGAAGCTAAATAATGGATCTAATAACGGACAGTGTGTGGACAGTTCAGGAGAAGAGAGAGTGGCTATTGACTGCTAATGACGTGCTCTTTACCTTGTTTAGTAGTTAACGTGATGACAACGAGGACAATTAAACAGCTATTGCTTGAGGACTAAGCTAAGGGTGAAGACGGAAGTAGGCTAACAGGTAAAGAGAGACACCAACAAGGGTCAGAGAGCAGCCTATGCAGACCTCCGCCCAGAAAAGGTCAGCAGAGGATGACGAACTTGAAAGAAGACGACAGAAAATCAATAGTAAGTGACAGCGTACTGAGAGACAGAGTGATGCATGATGTTGCCAGTGTCTGAAGCCTTGGTGGGGAAGTCAACTTCTACGGCCTCAACCTTTGAACCCGTCAAGCGGAAGCTGCCGCCCCAGTGCGTGTAATCGAGGAATGGCAGGCGAGGAGGAAGACTAGGCACCAGATCCTTCTTGTTCACGAAGCGGAACTTGACGATATTGTCGGTGATGACAGTCACAGGCGTGGAAGAAGACGGAGCTTTCTCCAACAGTGACCGCGGCTCTCCATAAGTATAAACATGTAGATAAGGAGACTTGGCCTGACGGAAGCGAGAGAAGTCATACTTCTTTGTAGCTCCCTCGTAGTCAAGAGAAGGGTCACGGGCAACGTGAATGCCGCTCAGTGTCGCCAGAGCGCCACCTCTGGAGTGTCCAGCTATCACGAGCTTCTGGTTGGCGTTCTTGGCCAAGCAGCTCTTTAGATCAGAAATGAAGTTAGTAGCGGCCCGAAAGCCGTCATACGCAGCCGTAAAGCCCTTGTGAGTATAGGCCATAACACTGCCATCCTTCGCCTTGAATGGGACGTAGCCAAAGTCCAGGTTGCCCGTGTTACCCAGCCAATCCTTGCCAAACAGATCATCAGAGCCCCGGAAGGCAAGGACACATAGCTCGCCGTTCTCAGCAGTGAAGACAAAGTCATTTCCTACTGCATACTTCTTTCTGATAGTATACTTGGAGGCTCCCAAAGAGACGACCTCTCCTAGGTTCTGATAGGCCTGAGCTGCAAGAGCTGCCATGTCAATTGCCAACGTGCGGTTATAGGAAGCAGCCTCCACGGATATTGAATTGGAGCTGGCGAGCAACATCACGCCGACCAGGGTGGTGCTCAGTAGGGTTGAGAGACTGTTGCTGAACATGTTGCCGTGCCTTGGTGTTGTGCTTGTGCTTGTATAGATAACACCTCTGCTGCTGGAGCTGCTGGTAACTGGTGCTCTCACCTTATTGAAGAGAAGAAGGATGGCTTGCCTGTTGCCCTGGAAGATTGATAATGAAATGATCCTGCTAGACCCATTTCGTCTCTTTCTGTTCTTCGTTTGTTGTCACCATCGACTCTATGGCACTGCTGGGAAGGGCGAGCGAGGTGTGAACACCCCTGCGCGTGAGAAGACATTGGAAACAGCGCAGCGCAGAAGACTATATGAAGCTGGTGCCGCCTCGTCCTCTATAAGTTAGAGATAATGACAAGCAAGACATCTAAAACGATGGCCGTACGAGGAGGTGCCAGAGTTCCTTTAAGGCACTTTGACTTGCCCTTGAGTGAATATCAATCTTTGTGCCCCAGATAAACTCATTTTGGCTAAGCCATGACATCAAGAGGAATATGACGCTGGCGACGAATAGCTTCGGAAAGGATCGGAGAGGCGTGCATAGTTGAGCTTAGGCAATGACGCAGAGCCGGCGATGTTGATTAAGGCATGACGCTGGTGACGATTGCTTCAGAAGACCTTAGCGAGACCAGCGTACTTGACCTTTAGGAGGTGACGCCGCCGAAGATCTGACACGCAGTCAAGCTGGGCAGCCCTAACGTCATGGCGGCTACCACGCACACTTAGCAGATCTTGACTAGCTGCTGTTTACTATGCCTGACCTTCACCGTCATCAAACATCAATCTTGGTTGCTATAGAGGTGCAAAGGATGCAAGCTGAGAAGGCATGATCAGACTTGGAAGCCGAGGTAGCGGGGAGGGGGAGGTCAGTAGCGGTGGTCCTTTTGCCCTCTTACTTCCTGCCGATTGCTTATGAGGTTGGAGCTGTTGCTCGCCCACCATAGCTGCCCATTATCAAGGATGGTGCAGTCGAACATGCTAGAGAAAGGAGGCCGAAGTAAGAGCAATGCAGCGTTACCCTCAGTAACGCTTGTCTTCTTCTTTCGACCTCTCTCCCGCCAGCATCGCGGTGCCTATCTGCATGTCTCCTGTCATCCTGCCCACCATTACCCACGGTCTTCCAGGGTCTTCGTTCAATCCGTCTATGTCAAGTTCCTTCTTCTTCGTCATCCAGAGAACAAGCTGGCCGCAGGAGAGGCTGCAAGACGGCACTTTAATAAAAGTCTGACTTAAGGACAGCAAATGTAGGATGATAGTGCTACTCTTATGTACTTGCACACTGTTGGCACCTATCCCTCTGTGAGTCAAAGGAAAAACAAAATGGAGCCTGCACCAGTGGGAATGTAATCGAAAACGCGCAGTCTTTCTCTCCTAAACTAGCTGATGAGGGCCCCTTCTCTCCTCCTTCTCTTCGTCAAGTGGCCAGATAGGTAGGATTCTTGTTTGACGTACGCCCTTTCCCCACTTACCGCCAGCTGCCCTTTGCTTCAACTTCCTTCTCCAGCTGGCTCCTGATCATGGCGGAAGAGAGTGAAGAGGACAAGCTCTACGCGGTGTCATTACCATAGTTGCCCTATGCATATGAATGAAGTAGTACTGCTGCTCTAGGCAGTTTGAATCAAGGCAAAGGTAGAAGATCTTTATAGATGAGGAGGCGGGCAAAGATCCGTCCTAACCTGACCAAAAGTTCAAGAAGAAGGAGCAGTACGTCTGCCAGCCAGCTATCATCATGAGCAGGAGGACTATAGCATGGTCGAAATTGATGTTACGACAGGAGGAGCATGGGACGAAGGCCAGGGTCTTTCTATTCTCTCCTCCAGAGAAAAAGGGATGAAGCTGGAAGAAAGAAGGAGAGCTTGAGGAGCGAGGTAGTAGGACAGATAAGGCGACAGAGCAGGACAGAGAGACGATGCGTCCGAGGAATGGCGGGAAAAGATCAGAAGATATTGGTGATGATCCAGGCATCTTCTTCTTCCCTTTGTCATGAACTATAGAACTACAGCTTTATTCCTCTTCTTTCAAGCACTACTGCCGTCCTTGAACTTTCACTGCACTACTGCAGACCTCCATCTACCTTATAAAGGTAGGCTCTTCACTTACTACTGAGGGAGAGGAGATCTTCCTCTCCTGAGCTCTCCTGATAATAATAACGCATCTTCTCGCACTGTCACTGTCACATTCTTCCTTCTTCCTGTTGCTTATTTAGTTCTACCCGCTTAGCTCTTCCTCAGCAGCCAAGATTAGAAGACGTTGCAAAGTGAAGATCGATATTGGACGTGGAAGTGTAGCACAGAGGCAACACAAAGATCTTGGACATAAAGCATAGAATAGTTTTCCAGTCTTTGCGCTGCTCAGGCATGGTCTCACTCAGTCACTCTTTCTCTCACTTGTGACTCCTCCTCCTTCTATTATTATCTGCTGCCTTACACTCATAGAAAGACATCTCGTTCTTCTCCTTTCTCTCCTTCTTTCTTCTTCCCTCGTCATCGTTTGGCGTCACTTTCCTCATACTAGTCAGAGAAGATTGTGCTTGACGACCAGCTGGCACTTCTTCCCTTCTGCGACCACAGTTTATCCACCTTATCTTTCTCTCTCCCTCCTCCTAATAAGGTTAGTAACAGGTTCCCTGCCTCTTCAACCATAGCAGAAGAAGAGAGAGCTAGTCTCCTCTACATAGAAAATGTTAGTTCTCTCCTCTGTCTTCCCGTCTTCTTCTTCGCCTTAACTCTAGGATATATCCTTCTTCCTGACGACAGCCCATCTCTGCTTTCCTTCTCCTTCTATAGGAACTTCTCTTGATTCTTTCCTTTCCCTCTCTCCTCTCTCTCATCTCAAGTTGATGGCCCAGATCACCTTCCTCCTCCTCATCTTCACCCCTAACTATTAACTATGAAGAGCTCTATGCAAGCAAGCAAGTCAGAGTTGCACTTGAAGTTGCAGAAGAAGGCTTTCCTCCTTGACTGCTGTCCGCCCGTCGTATCATCTCTGGACAAGAAGGTGGTCCTATTCTAGACAAGGGATATTACTACGGAGTATTAACATTAGTGGATCCCATAGATGGCCGTCCGCGCACTACTACTAGACCAGCAACCCTGTCATCAGTCATCAACCTCCGTCCGCCCATGCTGTTCCTTCCTCTCTCACGTTCTCCTCCCTCTTTCTCTTCCACTTTCTGTTTATCCCTAGGAAGGCTGGCTTCACCACTCTCTCCTTTTGCTTGTTGACCTGATTGAGTCTGTCGGTACATGATCCTTACTAGCAGCAGAACCACCACGGTGCACTGCTTTAGCTTGCCTTTCTCACGCAGGCTATCATCGCTCGTCTTTGCCTGCTCCCTACTTCCGTTTCTCTTCCTCCTCTTGCTGCTGCGGCCCCCTTCGTCTTGCTGATGCCCACCTTTAGAAGTCATCACTGCCTTCCTCTAACTCTCTCTCCCCAGTCTTTCCTCTCTCTCCGCTTTAGTAGTCGTAGCTCACTCTTCCCTTTCGAGGGCTGGCCCCCTCCTTCTTTGAGCTGGTCGGGATCTTTGCTGCTTATCCTTCTCCCAGCTTCCTTAGTCGCTCCTCTTGCCTCCTCTTGCCTTGACTTCTTTACCGTAGAATAGTTCTACGACTTCCGAGCCAAGATAATCGGGGAACTCTTCTTCACAGTGCTCGCTGCTTGCCAATTTGACTTCAGATCTGCTGCTAAGTTCCTCATTGCTATCAGCAGCATGATCTCTGCCGAGTTGCCTTAGACAGTAGGAAAAGACAACCCTGACGCCGAGCCCAAGAAAGATGCACGTTATCCCAGCAAATCTCTTTCCTTCATCGTCCGTCGTCGTGGTAGACGTTAGGCATGCTTTGGCACCGCGTTATCTGTATAGAACGGGTCTTTATTGTTCCATCAGAGGCCTCCCCAATAATGACTCTAAGGCCCCAGCTTGATTGAGCTGATTGACTTGTCCCAGTAAGAATAGGCTGATCGCTAAGATGAGTAGGAGTAAACAACTGGCAAAGGAAGAACCATTAACAGCAGCAGCAGACGGACTAGTAGCTTCTTTGCCTGCTTTCAATGCGGGGATAACAGGATAGTAGGACCTGGTGCTGTCCACTCCTTCAGCTCATGAAGTCTCTTAGGCTAAGCTTTATAATAAGCTATATCGCCGACCTAAAAGTCTATCTATGTCACCCAGCAAGACCTCGTCTCCTGGCAGAAGAAGAAAGCATAGGCGGCAGTGTGGGCTCTCCTAAGCCTGATACTTCCTTCACCCACCCCTCCTGCTATCCATCATATTCTCTTCTAACAGCCATCAAGAAAATGCTCATTTACCCTAGCCGCAGCTGCTCATCAAGCAGCCAAAGGAGTCTGTAATGATGATGCGTATAGAAGTGACATAACAACATAAAGGCGAGAGACCACGCTGATCCTCTGGCTGGTGATAAGCATGTCCAGTCCCACGTCATGGACACCTTGAAGAGTACTAGATGGGGAGGATGGACGCTTTCCACAACGGTCTCAGACATCTTGTCGATTAGTCATCATGAAGGATTGCTTGCAACGCATTCGTTTTCTAATAAAAGAACCGCTTGGGCTGAACTAAGTGTGTGGTAGATATCATCAATAAAGAGGGATCAGCGTACTCCATCCTGGCGCTAAGGGAGCGTCAAACTCATGATCATCCAAACAAGGTGGGCGTGGAGACAAGGTCGGGGCCACAGCCTCTTCGACTTGACTGTAGTACTTCCGCTGGTTTGGCGAACAGAGAGACGAGGCCGACGTCTTTCATATCGCCGTCCGTTTCCTGGGCTGGTCTTTCTTGGCAAATGAATAGTAGAAGGAGGTGCTCGCCATCATGTACAGTCAGCTGCCCCAACCTAGATAAGACCCTATCTATCTTGGACTGGTGGTCATGCTGCGGCGGATATGATTAGTCATAACGCCAGGGCTTTCTATGCATCTTCATGATAGCGGGTCGAAGCGGAGAACAAGAGGGGAAACCATGATCTTGAAAGTGACCATTGGCTGGTCCGTCGGCAACTAAGTGATCATGCGAGCAAGCTTATCAGCTTTTCCTTTTATTAGAAAAATTGGATGTAATAATAGACTGACACCCAAGAAGAAAGTCACAAGAGTTGGGGAGCGACTCTACAGACAACAATGACGGCCCAACGAACAAGGGCGAGAGAGAAGAAAAGGGTAGAACGAAGGCGAACTGATAGCAAAAGAAGTATTGCCTCGTAGGTGGTGGTGAACGTTAGCATGTTGCCACATTCCCTCCTCATCAGTATGCCGCGATATACTTATCAGGGATATGGTCGAGCAGGTTCAAGCTGCCAAGGATGTTGGTGGGGAAGTCATCTACCACTGAGAGGACTCCACCGTCCGTGAGACGGAAAGGTGTTCCCCAGTGTTCATAGTCAAAGAAAGGCAGTCGAGGAGGAATGCTTGGCACCAAGTCCTGACGGTTGACGAAACGATACTTCTGGATGCTCTCTTTCATGGATCCGATTGAGATAGAGGACGATGGATCCTTGTCAATGAGGGACCGAGGTTCCCCGTAGGTGTAGATGGCGAGGTAGCTGGACTTTTGCTCTCGAAGGCGAGAGAAATCATACTTCTTGCTGCCGCTTCTGTCCAAGTCGAGAGACGCGTCCTTTGAAAAGTGAATGCCTGTCATCACTGCCAGAGCTGCACCGCGAGAGTGGCCAGTGACAATTAGCTTTTGGTTAGGGCTTTGATTGAGACACTTCTGCACATCTTCAATGAAGCTCGTATGGGAGCGGAAGGCATTGTACGCCTCCTTGAAACCATTGTGAGTATAAGCCATAACAGTCCCATCCTTGGCCTGGAAAGGTCCCCAAGTGATGTCCATATTTCCCAGGTTCCCAAGCCAGTCCTTGCCCAGAAGATTATCAGTCCCTCTGTAGGCCACTACGCAGACATCACCAGCCTGAGCAGTGAAGGCAAAGTCATTGCCTAGCTTATAGGGGGCTGTGAGCGTATACCCGGTGCCAGAGATGTCCACACGAAAGTTGGGGATGCCCAAGAAGCTCACGAGAGGGCCCAGTACACCATAAGCCTTCAAAGAAAGCACCGCCATGTCATGAGCCAACGTCTTATTGTACGCAGCAGCGCTGATTATGGGCGCTTGGACAGAGAGTAACAACGCTGCCAACCCGATGGCTCCCAACAGTTGGACGCCGCTGTTGGCGGAAGACGAAGACCTTGGAGCCATAGTGATCCGAATTGGAGTCCAGATGTAATGGTAGTGGTAGTCTTCTGTCAACTTCGAATGAGTCTCCCTTGCTTTCGTCACTGAGTTATTGCGGCAGTATCTCACTACGCGTCGCCACTGTGGGACTTGTGCGGCGCTGTGGAGATGTGTAAGTGAGGTTTGAACGATGCACTTTGGAGGTATCAGTTTGACCGATTAACCTCGTCAGGGCATGGATATGTTCCTTCCAATTCCTTTGGCAGATTGACCTCTTCCAGTATGAGAACAAACCAGCGAGCATGTAAGCAAGCAAGCAAGGACGCACCACGCTTAAGAGGGCGGGGCGCTAAGAGGAGGATTCTGTAACAGGTGTGTTGAGTCATGCTATTTATTATCCTCATATCGGAGAAAGCCAAGGGATAGGAGGCGAAGGTGGAGCTTGAACAGGCAATATCTGTCCGACTAGAACTAGACTTTATAGCTCTGAACGTTGAGATCTTCTCAGGTCGAGTGCCTAATAACTATCGCCTTTACTTCCTGCTGACGCCCTGACCGTCAGCAGCCGCAAAAGTCAAGCGTCACCTCTGACAACCATGTCGAGACAGGCTTGTCAAGCTCCTTCGCATGCAGGTTTGCTATCGTATCTCCGGCATCCTTCGAATCTTACTTTCATCCCATCTCCATTATAACTTCATCATCATGATGATGGCCACCAACAATACGTCAAACGGTGCGCCGTCATTTGAAAAAGCCAATTGGAAGAGTCACAGCCCAGTGCTACCTTAAATGTCACTTCTGTCTAAAAGCAAGAGATGCGGTTGTCTGCACTATCAGTCAGTTAGAGACGTGGAGAAAGGCTGAGAATTGTCTGCGCTTAGTAGATGTGATGTGGGTAACCACCATGCTAGCTCGCCTTATTCAGGCTGGACGGTGAATGTCGGGTTGATGGAGCATTCGTGGACTCTTTGTCAGTCCTTGTCATTACTCAGAGAGTATCCGTCTTTGACTTCACGGCACGCACATCAATGGACAATGACAAGCAGGCGTCGACACATGGCAAGCAGGATGCTTGGTTCGAAAGCATAACGCAACGTCTAGTAGGATAAGTCAAGCCTAAAACAGAGTCCCTGCCTCGTCTGATAGAGTCGTTTCGATGCCAGCACGCTAGTTCTTCGCTTGTCGGTGGAGCACCACGATTCCGGACACAAGGGGCACGGTCAAGGATAGAGAATAACTACAATCTGCCTCATCATTCTCGATGGCAGGTCTAAGCTCCTTGTTCGTCATTCATTAATACAATGCGCACTCCGTCCATATCAATAGCTCTCTTCAAGAATCCACTCTCTGGCTGTTTCTTGAGAGAGATTGTTCTTTCCATTGACATGTGCAAAAGGTAGTAGGCTTTGCTGCTTTGCGGCTCACATCCATAGTGCCACCTCGAAGTTGTCATGGCCTCTCCACTCCGCGGGCCGAAGAATGGTAGAGTCATCTGTGAGAGCGTCATCACCATGTAAACCTCCATTAGCGCCCAAAGAATCGGCAACAAGAATGGAAGAGACGTTGCGAACAAGAGGAAGAGAAGTGTGGACGTAGAGGGTACAAGAGAGAGTCATAGCAACAAGAATGGCCCTAGCGCTCAATCGCCATGGTGAAGGATCCTCCGAAGTAATAAGCAGCAGAAGAATGGCAAACTTTGGCATCGGCCTCAGCAAGTTATAGCAATCCTCCTTCTTGCTAGACTGTCTCATCAGCACACCTTCCCCTCAGTCTTTCCTCTGCTACAGATGTAAACGGAGGCCTGACCCGATCAGCCGCCTATTTTTATATGTAGTGGCGTTGTGGCTAGTGCATGCTGCTGCTTACTGCTCACCACTCGTGGAAGAAGAGGAGGAAGTAAGCACCACCATTGAAAGTACTCCTTCTGCGCCTTCCTTGTTATGTTGCTTGCTTTTACTACAACCTGCTTGAAAGACTGACGACAGGAGAGCAAAAGAGATGATGCGCGAAGAAGCCGAGCATCAGCACCATTGCGAAGATAAAAGAAGAAGATTACAAAGAGCGAGCGTTCTTCAGTAGCAGCAGAGATGATGGTACTGGTGATGGAGGAGGAGGAAATGGCGGAAGAGAGACGATGAGGAAACGAAAAGGAGTTCAATGAACATGCTCTTCTCTCTCTCTCTTTCTCACTCTCTCTCTCTCTCACTCTCTCTCTCTCTCTCTCTCTCCTCGTTCCTCTCTTCTGTTATCCTCTTCCTTGGAAAGGGGCCGTCATCCTCACTCGGTCGCCCCTGGTGATCTGGTGATTGACCATCATCCGAGGCGATAACAGTGGACCACATCTTTTGGACAAGAGACATTCCTCTTTCCTCCAAAATGCATAGTAAACGACTTCCCAGCGTTATTAGTCAAGTAATATTAGGACATAAGCAGTCTTACTACGTCCCACTCGCCCTCGTCACGTGAGGCCACCTCGGGCTGAGCTTTATAAATGAGAAGAAGATGCGACACCTCCTCCTGTTGATGATGTGCGTCCTACCTCATTTTGGCCTGGTGCAGGAGGGTGATGTTGACACAAGGATCGATCATCCATTATGATGGTGGAAGGTGGACTAGAAGGAAGAAAGAAGGTCCCGGACTTGAAGTTGACGATGCCGAGTTACATAATAATAACAGGCTGCTGATGAACGACCGGCAAGGAAGAAGGATTGATAAACGGAAAGAAGAACAAGAAGAAAAGGATTGCTCCGGGCTTCTCCTCTTTCTTCTTCTCTCGTTGGCGGAAGAGTCCTCTTCTATCTTGCTGCCTCCTCTTCCTCCTTCCTGTCCCACCACGCTTTAGCCAGCAAAGCCAGCCACATCGTTGGAAGTGCGCGGCCCTATCCTATTACGTTGCTTCGTCCTCCTCCTTCTTCCTGCTTAGGGACTATCACTACTCAATCATGACGAATGTTGCATCAATATTAAGTGATTGTCACCCTTCACGATCACTCCTTCAGCCATCGTCATCACTCCGCTGCTGAGGAAAGATACCATGTAATAGGTAAGAAGCCTCAGGCCGAGCGGCCTCCATGATGATGAAGAGAACACAACCAGAGTAATAAGGGAAGAGTGTGAGACCATGCACTAGGAACGCGGGACGAAGAGCAGAACTAGAGCGAAAGGGCTAATCCTTCTTGTTGTTGAGACGTTATCCATCGGAGAAGAAGAAGAAGGCAAGTCAAGACCAACTTGACTTCGGGGCAAAGAGCTGCAGTAATTGCAAAAAACTACTTCTCAAGTAGCTATCATCATCTTCTTTCTAAATTCTCCTTCTTTTGGTGACGTCGTCTGCCTCTCTTCATCTTGTGGTCACCCAGAGAGAATGACCATGCAGCAGATGTACTACGCCGCTACCTCTATCTGGCGCCAGCATCTTTTAGTCTGATGATGCTACGCAAAGCTCTGCCCTGGTTACATTTACGTACCCTTTGTCAGTCATGCCGTCATGCCCTGGTGTCTGGACAAACATATGGACTGGACATTTGTTGACAAGTGCAAATCATGGCCATCTTGTGAGAGCCGTGTCAGGTGATCATGGTGATGACGGAGCTCCGTCATAGCTTTCCCTCCAGCTACTTGATGGTGGGAATCTGTTTGTTGATGACACACAGCAGGCCAAGGGCTGAATCGCACGACGCAATGGTTGGATGATAATGGGCATCTTTCGGTAGGACCACAATGACGCCAACGCCTTCGTGCAGCAGCAAAAGAGGGCATGATTTGCGAGCCCATTGCAGCGGTCGACCTGTCCCGCTAACTTTTCCATGATTAGCATCTGTTGCGTGGTGCGGTCACCCGTACCATCACCATATTCTCAGCTACAATATAGAGAGGGGAGGAGATGCCAACTAATTAAAGCAAGTTTAGTCCATCGACAGGAACACATAGGCCGCCTGAGGGCCGGTAGCATTTGCCCTTCTTCTCGTCCCTTTAACGATAAAGAGCGGTGCTTTCCTAACCTGCGCAGCAGTCTGGGCCAGAACCCTTATCGTAGTTCTCCCACTCGTACAACAAGTGTAAAGCCAGCGTTATGGTACTCAGTGCCATCAGGCTTCACGTGCATTGAGGCTAGCGAACCTTGCGGTAGAGGATCGATAAGGCCACGAAGAAGGTATATAGCCTCCTTATGTCAACAGAGGGGCCGATAAAGTATGAATAAAGGGCTCTATTCTTCACACCAATTGCCACCAGTACAGCTCTTCACTTGTAGCAGTAGAACCTAAAATATATTGCCTCATCCATCATCATCGCAGATTGCAGTGGAAGCTTGTCTGCTGCTGTTTCCAAGTCTTAGCCTCACCACTGGGTCACTTAACGTATCCTCACCCTCTTCCTCCTCCCAATCCATCTGCTCCTCCTCATCTGACTGACCTGCATATTTTGACTCGGCCGGTTATTAATGCGGCCCCATTAAGAGTCGTAGAATCCACAGCTTCTGGGAAACAAAAAGAATTGCTTGGTGGCAGGTTTAGCTACGGTTTAGAGGCTCCGTCGCGGTGATGATGCTGAGTTGGATGTCGAACGGCAGATGAAGGCGTTGGCCGCGACAGCCAGATCACTCACCTTGTGATAAAGAGAGCCGTGGAAGTGCTCCATGCATTACCAGCTGACAGACCTATAACAGATCTCACTCGACATCGACTCTCTCTAGCAACGAAAGGACCAATATTTATTAAGGAAATTTGGACAGAGTGCCCGTTAAGAGTTTTATAGCAGCGGGTCTTGCTGTAAGAGGAGCAAGTAGTACTGCATAAGAGCTCCGAAGAGCTCTCTTTGCTTTGGAAAGCGCTGGCATGCTTTGATTCCTTCCTTCACCTCCATTGCAACCGAGACGTCCACGTCGTACTTGCCAAGAAGGGTGAAGGTTCCCTGTGGAGATACCGATATGGTGTCTCCTTTCTTGATCTTAACGAAATACTCGGGACTGGCAACGAGATTGTAGGGAAATTCAAGTGAGAGACGGCTCATATCCATCGGGGCGGTACCAAAAATCCAGAACCAGTCAGGGTCCGCAGAACATTCAGGGCAGTGAGATTTGACAACGCTTCCCATGTCTTTCAGGAGGTTCCAATTTTTATCCAAGAAGGCCTTCAACTCAGGTCCCACTGTAGCGTTATGAGTTTGCTTGGAGTCACTCTCATAGTCTTTGATCTCTACCAGGTAGGTGTTGGTAGGCTTATTACTCTCATCTAGGACAAGGCTGTAAGTGATGGCTTGCTTTTGGAGCTCAAAATAAATCTCGGACGGCCGGACAAGCCTGAAAAGCAACTTCGTCGCGCCGTTCTCTAAAGCGGTTTTATAGACCCAGCTTCTCTGTTTAAATTTGTCTACCTCTTCACTTGTTGGGACACCAAGAAGGTTGATGTAATGCAGGTACATTACTTCAGGCTTGCCGAGAGTCGATGTCACATTGAGAGAAGTGAAGCCCTCTGGACTCCCTTCTTGGCTGTACTGCAAGACAGCCGAAGGCCCAATCTCAGTGCCCTCAGTGTCATCCAAGTAGCCACCTAATTTTCTTGTGACGTGTAGTGGCGTAAGCTCCTCCGTTTTGCAACTCTGACCTTGCTGTTTGTCCAGGCAAACGAAGGGAATACCCGCTGGTGATACCTCAACAACAGGAATGCTTGATAAACCTTGGACGTTGGGCTTGACAATTTTTGCATTAACACACGGCCCTGTCAAGGTAGCAAACTCTTCCGGGGATTCTGTAGCCCTTGCAACAGTAGCTGCTGTGCTAACCAGCATAGCGCATAGCAGGTTGCTAGTACGCATCTTGTCTCCTTATAATGGGAAAGTACAAGTGTCACAATGCCGTCGTGGCTTCTGTTGGTCTTGGAATCTTCTTAAATGAGGCTGTGGTACACTTTGTCTCCTCGGCTGCAGAGTTTGTAGGCATTCTTGCTGTGGCTCCACTTGTTGGCGGTGTCATAATCCGCCGTACCTTCTGTTCTGCTACGGCTTGGGCTGTTGACCTCCTTACAAGAGAACTAGGACTAAGCCGATTAGCCTTTCTCTCATCTGCGACCGACAAAGTCCCCTTCAAGAACTAGAAGTTGATACAGTGGAGGTCTACACTTGCACGTTTGACCATGTCCTGCATCCAGTGGCGTCGTCCATACATGTATTCCCATTGTAGCGAAACAGTAGTTCTACATCAATAGTACTCGGAGTAAGAAGGATGGTTCAGTTCTGAAGCTTTCTTCAAAGAATCTAAACTTTGATGCAAATGTTTCTGAGGTTAGCTGTCTAATGACAGCCTTGAGGATGAAATGATGAAGAGGATGAAAGCAACCTTCAACTATAAGAACTTCTGAATGCTCGAGTAGTTCTACTACTGATACCACTAAGGAAGGGGTTTCTAACAGAACTAAAGACCACTAGTAGAAGAAAGTTGCCTTCCGATAGAAAGTCTACCTACTCGCCACGCGCTAGAGTGCACAATGATCACAGAGCTAATGAAGTGGTAATAAGAGGCACTCACGTGCATTTATTATTATGCACAGGTCTAAGAGTCTAAAAACTGTTCTATAAGACAGAAGCGTGTTCTAGACAAGTTCTTGAATGGTTGAGGCCTACAGTTGGGCAAGGTTGACCCGAACCTATGCGGTCTACGGGACGAAATCATGCAGCAGGGAACTTGCATGTTTGAGAGGGCCGCCTGAGCATGATATTGGCGCCGTGTTTCTATAAAGAAAAAACGTCAGAAGTAAAAGTGTTATAGGGGCATGGAAGAGCCAGAGGGTCGAAGAACTAGGACTAGGTGATCCTGCGAGGCGGAAGCAGGTTCTCAGGGTGACTAGACTCCGTATCTGTATCCGTCAATGTAGACCTCCGACCTCCGCAGCAGCCAGGGACGAGAAGGATACAAAGCGAGTCAGCGGGTTAGCAATTTTCGCTTCGGCTGGCCAGGCAGCTCCGACAAGGTTCACAGAGGAAGACTTCTTAAGTGATTCTAGGGGACTTTTCTCTTGGATTGAACCTTACCGACTGTTTACCATCGTAACCAGGGATAAATCTATCTCAGGGAGGAGGAGAGAGGAGAAGTGGGAGAGCAAGCGAAGAGTTGAGGGGATAGAATTCTATAGAACAAGAGACGAGAGCAGCCCCCTTCGTAGTAAGAGCTACAATGATAGCCAACTGTCGGGCCAGGGAACTCAGACTAACTGTCCTCGTCGGCGTTGTCCTCGTCGGCGTTGCTTATGATAAATACTGCACGACGACGCTCGTACAGATAGAAAGAGTCAGCCCCATCGTTTGTTCCTGACAGCTAGCTCATGTGAAGGCCGCACCCGGACAGCTAGCTGATGTGAAGGCCGCATCCCCTTGAGCGCCTTCCCCTATTTTCCACCCTCCTGATCCTAGCGCTTGCTCAAGACATCAAGCCAGAGCTTGATAGTCAGAAGAGTATATGGCGCAGGTGAGAGGAAGTAAATTAGATGGAAAGGAAGAGAGATAAGCTGCCCAAGCAAAATGACGGAAGACAAAGGGCAACTGGGAGTGAGTGATTGGGAGAAGATGTATTTTAGTAGACCCTGCCTCCAAGGTAAAAAGATCTTACCGATATAAAAGAACTTTTAGAGAAGAGAGCAAAGAAGTGCGGATTAGTCTTCTTGCCATATCCCGGGAATGTACCTTTGAAACAAAATTCAAAGCAAAGGTAAACCCTACTACTCCCTCAGGTCTCCCACGTGATAATGGATGCATGTTTGGCGTGCTGACGCAGTTTAACCCTTCTGCTCACTAGCTGCCCTCTGGATTTTGCTGCGCACGATATCCCTTTTCCCCTCTCTATTCCTGTGCCAGATATCCAAACCCTTCCTTTGTAGCGCTTGGTCAGGGTGTGTCAGATGGATGATCATTTGGTGGTGTCGGCTGGGAGGTTATGCCTCGTTCTTGATTCAGAGTAGTATCACGCTGCATGTGGTCCTGATGATCAAGTTGAGCTACCGATTCACTGTTATTGTGACAGCTAGTCGTCTTGGTGATGTGTTTTGCTGCTCATCATCACGCGGTCAATTTGCCAAATGTTCGTCCTCATCTTGCGCTACTCCTACTTCCTTCCTTTGGCACAATTTTGTAGTACAGGTACCTTTCTACCTTGATCATTGGTAACTGGGAGCAGCCTCATCATTAGGTGAATGGCTGCTATCTACTAGCTGTCCAAGCCCAGACAAGAAGTCTATATGTTACCGACCATACCTAAGATATATGGCCCCTTTACCTTTTTCCTATCATCTATCGTCCTGATGGTCGCTTGTTGCTAGGATCTATTGATGAAGTGCTGCATCATCATAGGGTACGGAGGTGCGCCTTCAAAACTCAGAAAGGAAGCAAAGCAGTCTCGATGATAATTAAGTTTGCCTCTTGGGGCTATGAGAACTATGAACCGAAGTCGTTCAAGACAAAAGCATTCAAACTGTTTATTTTAGCTTTGCAATGATGGGATGCAGAAGCCCTTTCTTCAGTCCTAAATCTGACATTCTTTCTCTTCTGGGGAGAGCACGAGGGTTCACCGTCCCCATCTCCGTCACTCGTCCTTCTACCTTCTAATTGAAAACTAATAGAAAAACCGTCTACCTCTAATTCGCCCACCATAAAGGCACCACCGTCTTTCGGTAACCTTTAGAGCACCTGCATAATGAAGGGTGAGACGGGCTGGTCTCCTTGCCGCGAATAGAGAGGACAGAGCAGGACACCAGTAGCAGGGGAGCATGGTGCAGTGTACCAGTTGTATCTCACTGCAATAGGCAGAGCATCGGCCGCTCCGCCTCTCGTGCCCCAGCCTCTTTCCTTCCAATCCCTTTTTCTAACATAAACCGCGGATCTGTCTTCGTTCAGTCCTTCAATAACAGCTTCCTCCCAACCTCCAGAGGTCTTGAGCTCGAACCCATTACTCGCCTTCAGAACCAGACCACCCCAAAGGTTATCAAAAGATATCACAACCTGACCCTTTGAAGCATCGAAAGCGGCCGAAAGTGGCCGTGGGCCGGACCACTGCAGGTTATTCCAACCGTAAGCGACTGCTAGGGCTCCAAGAACTAGCCTCTTGGCTACGGGCTCCTTGTCTCTGGGGTGGATGTCGCCATAGAACCCAACAGGGTCGCCGTAGTCCAAAGCGACAGCCATGAAGGTCCGTGGCATTTTGTAGTTGGGAACCCACCCTACTCCGGCCGTCTGACCCCACCGTACGGTGGCAACTGTACAACTCTCTTCTGGCTTGCATGTCGCGTTGCGATGGACGTCCCAGGGTTCTAACTGTACAAACCCGACCGGAAGATCTGATGATGCCCCAACGTTGGCCCAACGGCGCCTCCACTCAGCGATGAGGGCAGGAAACCTGCACGAGTATTTGTCTGCATCCACTTGATCTACGACATCGCTTTCTCCTTGATACCTGCAAGGACGGAAAGGCGATCAAAAAAGGGGCGGACAGAGGAGAGGACAGCCAGGCGGCAGGACTTGAAGCAATTGATGCCAGAGGCCTCAGGGCTAAGAGTTGTGCAGACCTTGATGGCCTTGGTCGAAGGAAAAGTGAACTTATAAAGACCAGTGGAAAGAGACAAGTTGAGTCCGCATGACAGCGGCTAATCTATTGGTTTGCGCTAAAAGCGGGCACTAGCAAGGAGGAGTACGAGAACAGGAGAAAGTCAGACACTAGAATGTGGAACGAAAAAAAGCCAGATGATCCGTTGAGGAGCAAGTGGATCTGTGCGAACGAAAGCAACGGAAAGAACTGAGAGGTAAGCAGATGAAGAGAGGCAGCGGAGGCAAAAAAAGTGTGGTTGTACCAAATGAGGCCGAAGATGGGGCTAGATGTAAGAGGTTGGATCATAGAGTTCCATAAGACGGACTCTCGTTGAAGGTTGGGATCACTTCCCGGCGGTCCCGATGGCGGATAGGGCCCTCCACCGCATTGATTCAGCACCTCAGGAGGAGACCAAGCCCGGATAGGCGTGCCTCCAACTGCGGATTGGATGAGTCCGACCGGATAGTTCAGCTGCTGGTAAAGTCGTAAACCATAGAACCAACACATGGCGCTAAAGGGACCCCACTCGTTGTTGGGTGCTTGCAAGCTTCACGCCGAGCAATAGGGTCAAGAGGATAACGACAGACAAGGGAAAGAAAAAAGAAGAGAAAGGAGAAAGAGCCATTAGATAAAAGCAAGAGTGGTAGAGAACAGAGCGTCCTCATAGATCAAGTATAAATCAAGGAGAGTGCAGAACAGTAGAAAGAACAGAATGACTGAGAATCAAGCTCCATAGCACACCAGATAGCGGAGTGCGTAGAAGCACAACGCTCTTTCCGCGGTGGGACTCTCCCTAGTGGTCTTAGTACAATCTCCCCCTCCTACTACTATCTCTAAGTGGCATTACCTTGACTTTGTGGGCCGTGACCAAGGCAGCTCAACTACGCGCGCTTCATCTAGTGGCTGCTCACTAGGTAGAGGAGCTAAAGACATGAGACGGATCTGGGGAAACTTTTCTCCCTCTCTGACTGCGTCTGCACCTCCGAAGGCCTGATGTAGACTGAACTGCATATTTGACTGTCCCGAACAGACCCAAACATCCCCAACCAGAACATCTTCTATATTAGCTTGCAAGAAGTACTGATCATTGTCATTGTTTGTCGTTTGCGCATCTTGCATCTTTAGCTGCACGCTAAAGGTGTGCCCTGTGTTTGAGGCAGGAAGGGCTGGGAGGCGTGCCTCCCATCGCCAGGAAACGGGGGAGGATCCTGCTCTGGCGGTCAAAGTAGCCTTGAAGGTTTGCCCTGGATAAGCAGAGCCAGTGACAATGACCACTCGCCGTTCTACTTCTGCGGGTGTGTAGTAGCCCCAAAGGACAATCGGTGTGGGAGCCTTCTGCAACACCATGTGGGAGCCAAAGAGATTAGCAAACCGTAGCTCCCCTCCCCTGGTGCCATGAACAATAGGTCTACGGACGGCATTCTGCTCCTCAATTTCCCTGGCTCTGAGAAGTGAAGACTATGCGACTGATTCGTAGTGTTGCCTGTCCTGGTGCAGGGTAGCGCCTCCCCACCAAGAACACTAAACCGCTGGAGGTTTAACACCACAAGGCCGAGCGAACTGACAAGAAGAGAATACTTCATTGCCGGACACTTCTCACGCTGCCCCTGATGTAGCGAATCTAGTAGGAGCAAAAAAGAAAGATCAGCTCCTCGCGGTCGTTGCGTGGGCAGCGAAGAGCGGCGAGCGAGAAGAGCTGTTGCCAGAAGATTTGCTTGTCACGCTAGGAGGAAAGATCTGAGTGATGAACGAAGGGTAATGGGAATTCAGGATGACAGAAGTACTTGGACGATGTAGGGAGGATCTGCAACGCCCCCGAGAGATTGCCTGTCCTTTCCAAGAATACCTGGAGCTCATAGTGCTGACGATGGCCGCGTTTCCTTCGTCCTTCCTTCTTTATGTTGCTGACCTTTCGCGCTTGTTTACAACCCTCCTAGAACTGCCACACCCTGCGCCCTGATAGCGGTCTGTCCTAGGTTAATAGGTGCAACAATCGGGTTCACAGAAGCTAATAAAGTGCACCATGGTTTGAGTGCGTTTGCTTGAAGTTCCACTAGGTGGTCATAAGACGAGAGTTAGACAGTTGCAACAAACAAGCACGACACGAGACGTCGATGACGCCGCAGTAGATCTAACTCAGTTCCAGAACGGCGGGGTGCCAGGACTTGCCTTGCTGTTGAAGGTTGAAGTTATCCCGTTCACTATGTTCCAGTCTCCTCTCACCTCTCCCACGCGATCCAGCTACCCTCAATGTCTGCCCTCCGATGTGTCGAATCTTAGGGGTGATGTCAGGGAATTGCCGACATCTCGTAAGGTTGCCAAAAACGAGATGTTATTGGCTTCCCGATTCTTGGTCAGAGCTTATTGCCAGTTGCCAGGAATAATTCTGACGAACGAAATTAGTTGCGTTGGTGGTCGGAGTAGAATAGAATAAGGCGGCCATCCTTTTACAGGAAGGAGTGGTGCAACTAGCTTGCGTGCCAAGTTGCGTGCGTTCCCTGTGCTATCCCTAATAGTCCTCTGCCTAACCCTAACTAATTATTCCTCGTCTCGGAACTTCTTCTGACCACTTTGGCTCCTATGATGATAGGGGAAGCAGAGAGGCCAGCTTATAGCTCCGCCCGGCTTTGTGTAGAAAAGCTCCTGATCGGGACTCTCCCCTTCCTTACTAGTGCCAAAACAGTAGTTCCAACCCTACGCGAGTCCATCTGCTCTACCACTATTTCCACATAGATCTTACCGGTAGTGGAGGAGGTGGACTCCCTTTGACTCTACTTGTTCGTACCAACTGTAGAACTACTGCCGAAATCAGGTACAATAGTGCTAGAATATAACTGCAGAGTCAGAACCGGAGCGAAGCAATGGCATGCAATCCAAAGAAGAGGACTATGCACATAGGATTTTTATAGAAATGACGAAAATCTACCTCTTGCCTCTTTTTCTTATTCTTCTCATGAGTAGTTCTAGTAGGTGCGTAGGTGGTGCACAGGAATGGAGATCAAGAAAGACGAAAAAGAAAGTCTGGAGAAAAGAAGCGCCGCAGCTCCATTTCCTCGGTGCAATTGATGAACTATCCTTCGTCTTTTTTCTATTGAGGATGCCACGGCGCTTTTGGAGCATTCCTTACCTGAAACTCGCTGCTCCCCATTCGGTATATCTTTTCCAATGATCAATGGATAGTCGGGGATCTTGGGTAAGTCTGCCGTCGCGATGACGATGGTAGACTTACCATCGTTTCCTTTCAAGATTTCCGCCTGGAACTCTCGAACTCTCTCTTAACCTCCTTCATATCCCAGTCTCCGACGAGAAAGCTGGAGGTCGGTTGATTGTTGGCGCTGCTTCATTGTCCATCACGGCCTACCTGCAATCCAGAGCTCTTACTTATACATCCGACCCAGCGTCGCACTGGTTGTTGGGACCGTCTACCAAAGTAAAGACATATGCGTAGCATTGCCCAAAGGACTCCTCAACTTTGTCCGAAGTAAAGACATTAGGTATGCCTCTTCAGACAGTTGTTCGATGCATGTGTATACACTGCTCTGCGCGTTGTGCCATTGCACTTTCATCAGTCGTGTAGTTGTTGGTCACCTGTTGTACCAGATCCCCAACAAGCGCATTCCTTCAAACTGGATCCTTCCTTCCTCTCGCAGACAGTGGTGCTCAGTACCCAGTGTCCTTTCTTTTCCTCTTACCTTTCCTCCGTCATTATCGCCAAAGACGCTTACTAGTATGATTCTATTCTGATGATGATTCTAGATAGGAAAAAGTCTGGGATTCCAAGGCTCTGTAGCTCTTCCCGCCCATCTGTTCTTTTCATCATCCGTTATATTTTGCTTTCATGTCTTCTTCGGTCGGGTTTCCTACTTCAACATGTTGAGTCTGAAGTAGAGAAAATCTAGACCAGGAGGTGGCACTTCATCCCCAACACGCCAAAAGTATTAGCTTCATGCTTACACCTCACAGAGAAAGGAAAGCAGAACAAGAGCAATCAACAATGGGGCGTCAGCAACAGATTGATTAGGGCAAGACAGAAGTTTCGAGCTCCCAAAGTGCGGGTGCTCTCTTATTCCCATATACCCCATAGTCTCTATTGCCTCGGCCCAATTGTGATGGTCAATAGCCGGGTCCGAACACTGAACTCTTAGCCTTTATTGCAAGGCGGCAAGAAAAGCTCCTAGTAGGCTACTAATGTCAAGCGCCAGTTGATCTCCTGCTACCCAGGACTTAAACATTCTTGTGCTGTTGTCACGACATCTTCTCCCGACAACCTAGTGAGCGGAAGGGAATGCTCTGGTTCGCTTTCCTTTTCTACCAGCAGTTGCACCTTTCTCTTCTATCGGTATTCTTGTTGCTGCGTAGAGTCTGAAACTCTCACTTCATTTCTAATCCTCATCGCCCATCTGCGGTCTATGATTTCTGCTCTCTCTTTTCTTCGTTTCCTTCCTTCTCTCTCTCTCTCTCCTTCTCGTTCTTTCTCTCTCTCTATCTTCCTCTCTACCCGTTGGTCCTCACGCTCGCTCACTATTACCTTAGTCGTCTCATCCAAAGCTCCGCTCTTCTTTGCTTTCTATACAGCTCTCTTCTCTCATTTCATCCCTATGAATCTTCTTTGATTAGGTCTTCTCAAGGGTGTGCACGCTCTTCTCTCTCTCTCTGATTCCATACAGTCTAACATAATAATCTTCAATCTCCGTCTTCTCCTCATCCCTCTTGCTCTCCTCTCTCGCCGTCTCTTCCCTGCTCTGTTCTATTTCTCTGTCTGCCTCCACCTCTCTGGGCCTTTTTTTTCCCGTCCCGTCTGGTCCATGTCTTTTTTTTTTGAATCTAGCTGGCTCGTTTCTTTCTGTCGCCCGTCCCACAGTCTAGTTTTCTATCGGCCTTCCGTATTGACCACCCCCTCTCTCCTCCGTTTCATTTCTCTCTTATATTGCTTCCTTGTATCGGTTCCCTGCGCTCTGTTCTTTTGTTTTGTGCTACTTGGAGTTGGTTAGGGTTTCACAGTGCGTCATCGCAAGGGCAGAACAAGCCAGGAACTGGGAGCTGTCAGGAGGTACGCAAGGAGTAGGAGAGGTCAGCAATTGCAAGGGAACCAAGGAGTGATGGTCAGAAGGAAGAGATCGTCCTGTGCGAAGCAGCAAGGGGATAAAGGTATATTAATATATTAATCAGTAATGTAGTGCAAGTGAAGATCTAGGAAATGATGTAGGCAAGAGCAGCAAGAGACGAGAAGAAGAGGAAGAGAAGCTATGATAGATGAGTAGAAGCAAAAGGAAGTAGGAAGAAGTAACAAGCAGGTAGTGGGAAATAGTCAGGACTTAGCTCTATCTTTGTAACGCTGAAGACGCTACTTCCTGCTAGAAGACCACCCCTCTGCTTGGCTCATCAGAGTGTAATGATCCTGCGGTGAGCTATGTTGAAGGATGTCCCTGAGTCATGCCCGTTTTGTATCCCATACCCCTGCAAGTCAGGTCTGTTTTTCTGTCAACTAGTCAGTGGAGGAGACCGGAATGCCGGAGAATTTATAAGGAGCACACACATGACAGTAAACTAGAAAAAGAGGGTGATAGCAGATAGTTGCCCGCAGCAAGAGAAGGACTGCTAAGGCATTTGTCCACTTCTCACAACCAGCAAAGCGAAAGGGGATGATGGTGGGAACGAAAGCGAACAAGGCCAAGATGACAAACAGAGGGTTTTCGAGACCATGGCAGAGAAGCAATAAACATAATACATAGATCAAGAAGGTCACTTTACTGCAACTCGTGATGGGGCTGCCCAGGCTGGCACACACAGGTTTGGTGACTGAGAGCTTTTTGGGCTACCTGCAAGAACCACCAGAAGATTGTGTCTCTGAAAGAGAGGAGATGATTGTGAATATTTGGCATAGAACGAGGGTGTGCTTTTGGAAGACTGAAAGAGACGGCAAGACAACATAAGAGAGCAATGAATAGAGAGGAGAGACAAGGAGACAATAAAGAGAGCGAGAGCCATCCTGATAGAATTGATCCCAATCCTTAATGAAGACAAACAAGCTGCTCCTCGCGTGATGATGGCGTTCGACGCGTTGAACATCTGTCAACGTTCATCAACTTCTAACCAGGGTCCATCCGCCGATGAATGAAAAGTGCTAAGGTAACAAAATACATCAGACTTCATCGTCCACAGACTGTAGGGTTACCGTCTCAGTGCGGTAGAGCGCACAGAATGACAGCTCCATTCCGCTCCTCCCTGAACGGGAAAGAGAGTGGCGTCTGTGTGAAAGAAGACTGTAGGGACAAAGAGGCAACCGCCAATACGCCGTGATTAACGGACAGTAGAACCAACGGAAACAGGAGGTATCCTGCACACCAATGCACAGAGTATTGATCGAGTCCGACGAGAAACGAGCGCATCATCAGGTTAAAACTGAAAACGAAGAATGTGAAGTTACTCCCCTGTTTATCCGCTTTAGGGCCCACCATCAGTCCACAACCTTAACAACTGTCAATATTTGAGCTGAATAGAGCAGCCGTCCGGTAGTAGTGACGTTTATCCCGGCGTCGCGCACTCTCCGCTCCCTCTCCCTACAGACGAGCCACGGATCAGCCTGATTCCTTGATGATGGGGGGCAGCAATACTACTTGAGAGCGTTCTTCTTGGTTAAGCCCTGCCTACAATGTAACAGTAGATGATTCCAGCTTCGACCTTCTTTGTAGGGAAAGGCCGCGCCGTCGTGCCTCAAGACAACAACGGGATATAAAGTAATGGGGCAGGCGGCTGACCAGCAATCGGAGATCTCAGAGGCTGATGGCTCCCCCCACCAAAAATGCTGGCAGCATGAAAGGAGGAGGAAGCTGTGATGATTCTGCAATTGCTGAGTGTTGCCCTCTGCATGTCTGCAAAGGGGAGCGGTAACGGTTGACTCCCTCCCGGGGAGTCGTCGTGGTGGGGTCGTACCTGGTGTGCTCAGCCTTTTGTTCTTAGGTACAGGTGAGGGAGCTGCTCAGGAGGAGAAGATATCACAGGGACTTTCCGAGGCGGTAGCGGCAGCGATATAGGTCCTGCGCCCCAACAACAGTTGCCGGCACTCTCAAGAGGAAAGGTGCAGTCAGACGAGACTGTACGAGCAGGGATGATGGGGTGGTGGAGGCATATATGGGGGGTTAGCTGTAGAAGCTGCTGTCCTGTATGATGGGTCAGAGTCAGAGCTGCCCGATGGCTCGTATACTCAATCATCTGCTGAGTTAGTTCTCCACCTCGGACACAGTGGCCAGATGTCATATTGCTGTCGGAGGGGCAAGTCTTTATGTATCAGCGACACGATGAACACTCGCTTGCTGTTGATCTACTATACGTCATTTGCTTTTGTCTCTCTCTCTTTTATCTCGCTGTGGCCCTTCTGCTGCTCTTCTTGACTTTCTTCTCTATTTCATTCGTGCTCATTCTTCTGCAGTCTTTAATATTCTCGGTTGTCTAGTCTGTTTGTGTAGGTGTCCCTGTTCTTTTTTTGATTTTCTCCACGCTCGTAAGCTGCTACTCTCCTTTTCTTCTCTATCTTGCGCTTCTTGTACACCTCTCTCTCTCTCTAAAGCTTTCCTCCTCTCACTCTTTCCCTCTTTCCGCTCCTTTTTACGGCTTTTGTCCTGGTCTCCCTTGCTTTACCGCTTTTTTCCAATCTCCCCTCAACAAAGTTCTATGATTGTACACACTGTGGTATCGCATCATCGCTTTAGCAGCTGTTTTTCTACGTTGCCGAGGTGCTGAGGACAAAGCTGAGTAAGCCTTTTGCTGTACATATTCAGGCCAAGACTACTAGGGCGGGGAAACAGAAGAGATCACGTCAGAACCTCGGATAGTGTTTGAGAGCCAAAGAAAGCGAGAGGATGAAACGTATGGCCTATTAGGGAGCACTCCGTGCCTTTCCCCACGATGCAATTTCGCTACCATTCCCCCGCGCTTTTTCTCACGTGCATCACAGACTGCTGCAAAGTTGAGTGCCTCCCATTTTCAACTTTCATCATCTTAGGTAGCCATAGGTTTCAGGCGGCAGGCTAGGCTTGAGTCACCGCCAAGTTTGCTTTTTTCATTAGCAGCGGAGGTGGAGGGGCCGCATCAAAGAAGGAATTTAATAAAAAGTCTGAAATAACTTCTCAAGACGAAGCGTCTCCATACCAATCATTTATTCTGGTTTCTCCAGATGTGCCTCCTCTCTGTTTCTGTTCCGTCTTGCTTTCTTACTTTGACTCTCCTTCTCTTCTCCTTCCTATGTTCCTCTATATCTTTCTTTCCTCTTCAGATTTGCCCTCTGCCTTCCCTTTTTTGGGTCTTACTTGGCCTTCTTCGCTATCTACTGCTGGGCCTTTTCGTCTTACTCTCTTCTTATATCTCTCTCACATGACTGCCTTTCTTCTTACTCTTCCTCCTAGAGCAGGCCTTCTTTTTGCTTCTCTTTCCCTCTCTCCCTAATTGTTTTCTCTGTCAGTCGCTGTTGCAGATTGATCGGCAGAGCACCAAGAGAGACACAGTCATTCAGCCAATTGACACATAATCATCATCAAGTCTCTTTTGTTATATGTTGATCTAGACAGAGCTTCAGACATCAACGACATCTACCTCTGGTAAAAGTCATCATGCTTCTCTCCACTCTCTGCTCTCCCGTGCGTCTGTCTCTCTTCCTGCTCTTCTGATCTCTCTCTCTCTGGGCAGTGACAATCCCCTTACTTTCTTTTCTTCCTCGATTTCTCGCTGTACTTTGCACGCCCTCTCCTGTCCTCGTTCAATCTCTCCAACCCTTTTGGTCCTCAGGCATAAACCGTCATCTATCCTCTTCCTCTCGGGCGTGCTACTCTCCCAACCGCTTTCAAAATACCATCGCCTATGATTCCTAACCCAGCTCTGTCTCTTTCTATGGTAGATTGACATAGAGCCAAGCACGAGAAAATATGTCGGACTCTGGTTGCGCACCCTGGGAACTTTGATCAGGTAGAGTGACGATGTAGTAGAGAAGGAGAACAAAGATTTCTATCCTCAGGTTGACGACTCCCCTTCCATCGCCTTCACCATGACCCTTTCTCTCGTTGTGTCTTTGTCTGTCTTACTCTCTTTCTCGCTCTTTCCTTTCTCCTTTCCTTGTCTCCCAATTCTTTCTTCGGTCTTCCGTCTTCTTTTCCTCACTGCTGCCTCCTTTCGCTTTCTACCTTCCTTAAATTTGTCCACCTCTACCCTGTAATGAGAGCCTGTAATATGAAACCATCGCTTTCCACCTCACCAGCTCTCACCAGGCGCCTCTCTTGCTTAAGATGCCCCTTTCTCTACCTTGCTTGATAAGCACCATAGTCGTCCACCTCAATTACTTCCTTTACTCAAGACTATCTCTCTAACGGAGAGACTGTGGCGGAAAACTGGAGCTTTCTCTTCTTCGTCTCCGCTTCAGCAGTCACTATTTGAGCGCAGAAAGGAAAACGAGAGATCGGGGACGAGAGAGAGAGAGAGAGAGAGACGCATAAAGAGAAACAACAGTAGATAGACAAATGAGAACAGGACTCAGTGAAGTAGATAGAGGAGCTTGGACAATGAAAGAGAGAGACTGTAATAATTAGAATCTGTTGCGGATCTCGAGAGAGTAAGAGAGAAGGTGCTCTGTCTGTAACCTTGGCTGGCCAGGCCGCAGTTCAGACAAGCATGACGCAGAGGAAGACTTCGCGGGAGCACACGCAAGTAGCAAAGGGTCTTCTACTTCAGAAAGAAGTTTATTAACTGGCATATAGAGGGTAAGAGGGAGTCTCCCTTGCGAGAGAGTCAGTCTACTTGAGAATGCAAAGATAAAAGAGTAACATGCAAGAGAAGTAGTGTCAACAGGCTATTCTAATAACATGCAAAGAGAAAGAGAGAAGAAAGGGAAAATGCAGAGAGCATCCTTCGTCAGAGCCATTCGTTGCTGACTCTAGTCGGGACTACCCGTCCTGAGAGTACTCTCAAAGAGAAGAGGTCACAACCCATACACCGGTCGATCCATGTCCAGTGCGCAATCAAGTGGTTAGCAGCCGTCAGAGGAGATATACATGTAACAGAGACACAGAGAGAGGAGGAGAAAGGGCTTATCGGTGGAGAAGAAGACCTTGAATCCTTCGGCACCGAGTAAGCAGAAAAGACACTAAGGAGAGAGAGTATGTCAATTGGCAGAGAGAGTCCGATGGAGCGGAGTCTTCTCTGTACAATCAAGGGAGCAGGCGAGCAATCTGCTCCTGACAGCGGACTTATACGACGACATCGTTTTTGAAAGTTGCCTCATGGAATAACAAGAGCTTTTGCCTGGACCAGACCCAGCAGCGACGGCCATTGCTATGGTTGCCGCGGATCTTCGGCTGACTTCGGATTTCGTACATGCAGCCTCAGAATGGCTTACTCTCATCAGGGTAAATATCGGGACTAGTTTTGGTATGCTATCGGGACTAGCTTTGGTATGCAGCGCTCCAGATGCCGGGACAGGGACTCGGGATGAGGTCACCGAGGTTAAGAAGGCCGTTGAGTACTTTTGCCGAACGTCTGAAGACATCATCGCAAAGACCTTTTATCTACGCACTCAGCTCCTTTCCCCTTCTTCCTCTCCTTCAGAGAGAGAGACGAGGAGGGAGATCTGGATGCTCAGCTTGCAATACCGAGATGGAGAATGAGCCAGCACACAGTCAGATCAGGCAGACGATCGAGCTCAGTCACACGCTAAAGCAGCAGGATATAGAGTTTCCCAAGCGCAGAATGTAGAGAGAGAGAGAGAGAAATGGATGGCGAAGATTGTTGAATCAGGAGGAACTTAGTAAGCCTCTGAAGGTAGACTTTTTTCTCGGTCCCTCTCTCTCTCGCTCTGACACTCTCTCTCTTCCATTCTTTCTTTTTGTCACTGTCTCTCTCTCTCTCCCTCCACCTTTACCTCTCTCTCTTTTCTGTTTCCTCTCTTCTTCCCCTAGACACTTTCCCTTATTGTTTTCTCTCTCTCCTTCGGAATCCTTGCAACGTCCCTTTTTCCCTCTGTCTTCTTCCTCTCGCCTAAAAGCCCTAACTTGTATTCCCTTCCTGCCTATCCCTATACCCGATCCCTCTTCCTCTCTTGCTCTCCTCTCTTTGCTCTCTCTTCTCCTTCTTCCTCCCTGCTTCTTCTCCTCCCCCCTCTCACGTCCTTCTTCCTTCTCTCCCTCTCTTTCTCTCACTCTCTCCTATCAGTCCTCTCGTTCCTCTTGTTCTTTCTCTCGTCGTCTTCTTTCCCGCTCTACCCTCATCGCTTTTCCCGTTTCTTTGTATCTGTAGCTGAACCCTTCTTTCCTCGAACATTTAGAAGACAGACCACGGCAGACCATGAGAAGGGCGCGAGAGGATTGCAAAAAGCATTAAAAATGCACCAAAAGCGTAGAAGACTCTCGCGTTCGAAAGAGGACAGAGGTGAGAGAAGAAGATAGGCTTACCAGTAGAAGAAGAGCCAGCTCTAATTTTCGCTGTACAATTCTATGGACGCAGACGGGAAAGTGAGGTTGCCATCTCTTGGAAGCCCGACCAAGATAGTTGCCGGTGAGTTCTCTCTCTCTCTCTCCTCTTCATCTCTCTGCAACTTTCTCTCTAACTTTTGTCGACCTCCCTTCCCCCCCTGACATCTCCTTCCTCTCCTCCCCTCGGAGTGAAGTCTCTCTCCAACTTTCTCTCTTTCCCTTTCTGTCCTTCGCTCTGTCTCTGTCTCTCTGCTTCTCTTCGTCCCTTTCAACAGATGAAGCTGCTTGCCACTTGTGACGCTGTTGTCTTTTCTATTTCTTCTGTGGCCCCTTCCCCTTCGTTCCCATATGATTGCTCTTCTTTATCCGGACTCAGTGATTCCTTCTTCGTTCTCCTCGCCAACCTGCGTTGCTCTTCACTGCTGGTTTCCGGGTCTCTCCCCCACGTTCCACTGGCCAGCTTAGAGCCTGTTCCCCAACTAAGATGCATTGCAGAGTGAAGGAGATGTGCGCGCAGCTCAGCAGCTCAGCAGCAACAGGCGAAGTGAGATATGTGCGAGAGAGGGAAAAGAGGGTGAAGAGAACATGAAACCAAGAAGGAAAAATTAGCTCATCAATATGAATCTCTTTTAAGTCTTCTCTCCTCTCTCCTCTCTCTTCTGCTCTCTCCTCCGTCGCTCTTTCCACCTCTCATTT